>JAQGBS010001484.1:0-15594 GCA_034698545.1 Acrobeloides obliquus
TTTTTCAAGGCTTATCACATCAAGAAAAGAAAAGTTCGAGTTTGTAAACTAGTAAAGATGTTAGCTGTTGAAAAGATCCAAAAAACTGGAAATGAACCCGAAGAAAAGTTTCGCCTGGGTGTGTGTCTTTTTGACAAAAGATCATCAGTTGGAAGGCAAATTGTGAGTTTTTACACGAAAATTGACAAATCAAAAAATTGAATTTTAGGTCAGTAATATCCATTCGATGACATTGAAAACGGAAATTGGTGGATTGACAAATTTTTTGAGCAAGGTATAGAGCATTTTCCACCAATAGAATAAATCCATCACCCATAAAGTCGGTTTCAACCCAAAAGTCCAAAATAGTTTCCCATTCTCGGTGAAGAGCGATCCCATCCGATCTGGCAAGTTAAACAACGTTAGGCCCGTCGGGTTCGATTCTCGGGGGAGGGGTATGATATGCTTTAAAATATTTTTGTACAACTTTTTTACTACGGCCAATTTCAGTTCGAAGCTTCGAGATATCTCTCTCTCTCTCTTAATCTCCCTATTGAGAGATTTTCGATTTTCATTTTAGATCACAACCTCTCAAGAACGAGGCAAAAATTTCCTCGTCCGTTCGAATTATGTACAAAAAGAAGTCGTTTTAAAAATTGAATTGTTTCATTCAAATGGCACTTCGTTGGGTGCCATCGAAAAAGTTCTCTTAGATGAAAATGGGAAAATCTCCTTGCCCAATAAAACTTTTACTGAAGATACAACACTCGGAGCTGGAAACACTGCTGGTGGGTTTTGCTACTTTTATTAAAAAGGCTAAAATTTAGGAAATTTTCGTATAAAGTTTCAAGTAACAGATGTGCCTTCCAATTTGGTCATGCATGCCGAGTAAAAATTTTATTTTTGGGCCTATGTTTAAAAATTTATCCTCACTCAGTGGCTTAGCGAGAAGGGTCGGTTATGAGGAGGCACTTACCCAAAAAAGATCATTTTTTTCCAAAAAACGTAAATTTTTCCCTAGACCTAAGCCTAGGCTTAGGCCTTGCCTACACCACTGTCCCCACCCCACAAGAAACTTAAAGAAGTGCAAAAGACACTCACTAAACGTTTTTGAAATCTCCTCCGGCGTCAAAATCCAGTTTTTGATTCCCAAAATTTTTTCTCCACTTTCAGCTCCCTGCCAGATGTCTTGATAGTTGATGAAACTTTTATCCAAGTCTTTGCCATGTATAGACAACTTGTAGCCGAAGCTTTGGCTGAACGAGAAACAATTTCAAAATCAAGTATGTATTGAAACGAAAATTTGATATTTAAAAAAATTAAGCTTGGATATGTGATCCGGTAATTGCAACTTTCCCAAGAGCAGCGGCCGATATTGATCTTATGTTAATGTTTCACTATGAATTGACAAGAAAAAAGGCGCTACAGGTCAATTTTAAATTTTTTTAAATACAAAAATTAAAAAATCAAAATTTTTAATATACAGGGTTTGGCAAAAATCTGGATTTTTTTCGATTTTTTATTAAAAATTTCAAGTGTAAAAAAATTTTTAACCCCAAAATAACCAATAGAGTTGGGAGAGGAATAATTGCGCGTATTGCTAAACCTTGAAAACGCTGACCTTGATTCAAGGAAAATAAGTGTGTATTGAAGAGAAATAAGCTAAGCGTTTTCAAAATTTGGCATTACGCACAATCGATTCCTCGCATAGGAAAACCCCCTCAAACACATTTTTACCCTAAAAGGGGTCGCTTCAATACACAATACACCTTTCCTCAATCAGGGAAGCGTTTTTTCGACATATACAATAACGGGATAAATAGACAGGACGATGAATTACAAGCACGATTGTCGTCCCGTTCATGTGTTGTTTGAACGATCATTCCATTCTTGTCTATGCCGTTTTTTCGCTTCGAGAATGTCAAATTCGGATTCCCGGCATGTTTTACCCCTAGAGGGGTCATTTCTAGAAAAAATTTTCGAAAATTTTTTCACGTGGGTGGCCCCCCCCTATTGTGTAGTAGCTCCTCTGTTTCTTACGCCACCCTATACAATTTTAGAAAAACGACTTAAAAGAATTCCGTTTCGTTTATGAACGCTATGTACTGCCAATTTGCGACGGTGCTTTACTGCCTCAAAATCCTGAAGCTAAACGGCAATACTTGGAACAATTTCGAGCACGTGTAGAAGCGGATAAGGACGATCCAGTCGGCTTTTTATGTTCACAACAATTTCGGCCTTTGACAATGAAAGAATATGCATTGGATTTGTGTGGAGAGCATGCGCTAGATTAATTTTCTTATCCTACTACATAAAACGTGTAATGTCTGTGTGTGGGGGAACGATAGATTTAAACGGACAACGCAAGAACAAAAGTTGTGGGGGATGATGAGAGAAGACGATCGACACCACTTTTATGGGGTACCGCCTCGAAAAATTTTTTTCAAAAAAATGGTTAGCTATAATAAATATTATGTACAGAATGGTCTAAAAGTTCTGTCACAACCGAATTAACACAACAAAAACAATGCATATTTTCGAAAAAATGGTGTCCTAGGAGTTTTTACGTACGGGGAATCGATTCCCGCATGCCTGATTTGCAATAAAGTTTGAGTATTGACACGAAAATTTAAAATAACGAATTTCTTGACAAACGCAAACTCGGGATCTTTAAAAAAAGCAACCTATACTATGAGCTAGTCATTGAGATTACCTTTTTGAGACATGTCTGTAAAATTTCAATATTGTAATATCTTCATTAATAAAATGTTTATATAAAAGCGTGTACCGCATTCTAAGATAATTAAGTACCCCACACCCCATCCAAATATACAAATGAGCAAATAGCTTAAATAATTGGTAGCAGCGTTAACTTCTTTTCACCGACCTCATCTTGTCTGGCCCACTTCTAGTCCCAAATTTAAGTTTTTTGTATAAAAAATTCAATTTTTGAATGTCATTGTCAGATTCTCATCAAAATGATAGGAAATTGTTCATTATAGTTTATAAAAAAATCTTTTTGGGGTCAAAACCTCGATTTTTCGATAAAAACGCCCTATTTTCCATATTTAAAAAAATTCTAGACAGTCAAAAATCGACCGCGATTAGTCATTTCGTCGCGAAATTTATGAGGAACAACTTTATAGAACATCACTTTGACTGGAAAAATCATTTTGGGGGTCAAAAATTGAGTTTTACTTCGATACACCCGTTTTGACCCTTGTGGAAGGCCATTTTGTATCGAATTGTTGAACTCGCTTTCCACTTCCTTTTCCCATAACTTATTGGGGGGGGGACTAAGGTATTAGATCCAACTTTTAAAAAACGCTTTCAAATCTTCCGACACTTCCCATAATTTTTTCTGCAGATACTTTTGTGCAATTTTGGGGGTATGAAAAACCACTAAAAAAGCATTAAAATTGCCCACTCTCAGGTGGCTTAACTAGATCGTTTTACTGATTCACACTATAATCATCAAAAAAATATATCAAAATGTCAAAGAGCCAAACATTAACTTATAAGGCCGTCACATGACGTATTCTTTCTGGGTGTTTTGTACCTAGCATGCAATTTTGTGTAATTTTATATTATTCATCATATTGATCAAATAATACACACTCCAGTAATAAAATCAATCGGAAAAAGAAGGTCTAGGGACTATCCCAATTTTCGGCATTTAAAAAAATATATAAAGTACATGCTCTTATCGGAAAAATTGTTCTACAATATTTGGCATTTTTTCTCTCTAAAATGAATTTTCGAATATTTTTATTTTTAACATTTATTCCTATTTATTTATCGTTTATTTGTGGCAGGCAAGGAAATTTTACGCAAACTTACAAACAAGCATCGGGCCCTTCAAATGATATATATGGTGGTTGTTATGCTCTAAAAGGAGAATATCCTTGGCAAGCCTTGCTTTGGCTTACTTCAAACACTGGAAAGGGTTACATTTGTGGAGCGACTTTAATCTCGGACGAATTTTTGTTGACTACAGCAACTTGTGTAACGTAAGAGCTTATAAAAATTTAAAAAATGGATTTTTTATATATAGAAACATTACTGATATTACAGTAAAGCTTGGCTTAGTTGATCAAATGGATAACACATACGAATATAATGTGTTTAAAGTTTTTATACACCCAAAATTTAATGCCACTTATTTGCCACTTAATAATATTGCTGTAGTTCAAGTAAGAGTAGTCTATTTTATTGGTTAGATCCGGCTTTAGATGACAAGCCAGACAGCCATTTGGGCCGTAGCCAGAAAAGTTTTTTTAGGGAGAGAGTAATTTGCTCGAAAAATTGTGCCATTTTTTGACCCTGTAGAAACATTTTAATTTAATATTTAAGCTAATCCAAAAAGTCCAGTTCAACAGCTACATTCAACCAATATGTCTTCCCTTACACGATGAAGTTTTAACGCAAAAAATTAATATTGTTACAGGTTGGGGCGAATATTCTATAAATTGTGGATCAGCAACAAACGAGCCATTTCATAATGAAACTTATCAATTTTTGCTCAGAGCACCAGTTCCAATTATTAATAACACTGAATGCAGGTAAAAAAATGCAAGAAATTATACTCTCCTCCAAAATTTGATCTTATAAATCGTAAGCTACAGAATCATAGTATACAGAGAGCGCAAAAAAAAGATTTTTGGGCCAAATTTTTTTCGTAGAACTACTGCTGCTTAAGCCGCTCGAAATATTAATGTCGTGTATGGGGAAGACTCTACTACAGAACGCACATGTCAAAATTTGTATCAGCGCTTTCGTTCTGGTGATAATAGCCTCGAAGACTCAGGAAAGCTGTCTGAGCTAGATGAACAAGTATTAATAGATCTTGTTAAAGAAGACAAACGCCAAACAACACGTGATCTCGCAGAGCAACTTGGGGTCGACCATGCTACAGTGGTTATTGTCAGATAAACTATTTGTACCTTTCGCAGGTGATGCTTGTTCATTTAACAAACGAACAAGCGTCATCAAAAACATATTTCACTAACCCCTGGTTAGATCTGGGAGTCGGCTGTTTGGTTGCTAAGGATTCAAGTTGAGTCTATATAGATAGTGAATAAAATTGTTTCGGAGTTCTTAAACAACACAAAATCACCCGTCCACAACCCTATATGGTCATTTTTCTTGTGGCAATTTTTTAGAGAAATTTGGCCAAAAAACACAAAAAATTTTACTTTTGAATCACCTTGTAAATATTCAATTTAGCCAAAGAATACCACAACCTCAAGACCTACTGACAAATCAAACTCTTTGTGCTGGTAGCAACACTACTGGCGAAGGACGTGGTGACACCGGAGGACCGCTACAAACCTATGATAATTACAGTACCTGGTATCTGACAGGGATATACTCCAATTGTGTTGTCCATGTTATTCCTAATACCGGGTTAGATCCCAACCGTAAGGATTTTGATGCTAATTTTAGTTTTTTTAATAAATGTAATTATTATAGGTATTTATATGCGTGTTTCGGCATATTATAACTTTATAATGAATGTTACCAACGGGACTGTGCAGTTTGCTGAACCGAATCAAATTCCTTTAAGTTCCTCGGTTCCAGTATCTCCTACAACACCTTCAAGTATACACATGATTGACACACCCCAGATTTTTGAAGCAAATTTCACAAAAAAAATTTAATTTACTCTATGAGAGTTTTTCTATGCAAAAAAATCGGTTGCGAGAATTGCTTAAAAAAATGATTCCCTGACCCTGAATTAGTCTAAAAACACGAATTTTTTCACAGGGTTTGTTGTAGTATGCTGAAGTGTTGAGAGATGGACATTACGCTCTCTTGATGAGTCGCAACTACAACGAAACAACTTTCCATTTCCATAGAATGGTTAAAAATCGGAATTTTAATAAATATGATCTAAATTCATTTTTGTCCTAGCATAATAAATTCTCCACATTTAAAAAAGAATAAATTTTTAAATTTTTTTAGAAACCACTTCAACGACAATTTCCCAGACTTGTGGTAAACAACCCATTTTAAATCAAGCTTTCAAACAATCATTGGACCCTTCAAATGATATATATGGTGGTTGTTATGCTCAAAGAGGAATATATCCTTGGCAAGCCTTGCTTTGGCTTACTTCAAACACTGGAAAGGGTTACATTTGTGGAGCGACTTTAATCTCGGACGAATTTTTGTTAACTACAGCAACTTGTGTAACGTAAGAGCTTATAAAAAATTATAAAAATGGATTTTTATATAGAAACATTACTGATATTACATTAAAGCTTGGCTTAGTTGATCAAATGGATGTTACTGACGTTTATAATGTGTCTAAAATTACGATACACCCAGAATTTAATGCCACTTTTTTGCCACTTAATAATATTGCTGTAGTTCAAGTAAGAGTAGTCTATTTTATTGGTTAGATTCGGCTTCAGATAACAAGCCAGACAGCCATTTGGGCCGTAGCCAAAAAAGTTTTTTTAGGGAGAAAGTAATTTGCTCGAAAAATTGTGTCATTTTTAACCCTGTAGAAACGTTGTTAAAATTAACATTTAAGCTAACCCAAAAAGTCCAGTTCAACAGCTACATTCAACCAATATGCCTTCCCTTAAACGATGAGGTTTTAACGCAAAAGATTAATATTGTTACGGGTTGGGGCGAATATTCTATAAATTGTGGATCAGCAACAAACGAGCCATTTCATAATGAAACTAATCAATTGTTGCTCAGAGCAATAGTTCCAGTTATCAATAACACTGAATGCAGGTAAAAAATGCAAGAAATTATACCCTCCTCCAAAATTTGATCTTATAAATCGTTAGCTACAAAATCATAGAAATCATACTATACAGAGTGACTTAAAAAAAAAAGATTTTTTGGGCCGAGTTTATCAAAACATTTTTTCAAGTGACCCTATTTATGGACATTAGGCCATCCTTTATCGCTTTGGAATTCAAAATTACCGTTTTTGAAATTCAAAACATGATTGATTTATTCATCCGACTTATACTTTTCCATTCACATAATGAATTTATTGTGTTGCCGCTAATCTAGTCTGTATAAAAAATCGTAAAAGAAATATTATTATCTTAGTAACTTTTTTATTTATTCTAGTAACTTTTATTTTAGTAACTTTTTAAATCACCTTAGTAACTTTTTAAATTATTTTTGTAACTTTTTTCGGTACTTATGCACTATCCCCCCGGCTGAAAAAAGGCTTAGACTTTGGTTTATGATTAGGCTTAGGCTTAGGCTTAGGCTTAGCCTAAGCCTTAAGACTAAGCCTAAGCCCAAAGCCTAATCATAAACCAACGCCTAAGCTTTTTTCAGATTTGGGGGAGGGATAGTGCATAAGTACTCTTTTTTCTTTTATTTTAGCAACTTTTTCACTTATTTTAGTGACTTTTTTCTGTTATATTATTTTACTATGTTCTGTCATTATTTTTTTTAAGTTTATAAAAAGCTACTAAAATAAAATTTACTAGAATAAATAAAAAAGTTACTAAGATAATTAGCATTCAATCGTAAAATGCTCATTTTAGTCAAAGAATACCAGAACTTCTAAACCTGTTGACAAATCAAACTCTTTGTGCTGGTAACGACACTGCTGGCGAGGGTCGAGGTGATACAGGAGGACCATTACAAGCCTATGATAATTACAATACCTGGTATCTAACAGGAATATTCTCAAATGGTATTGTCCATGTTATGCCTAATAATACCGGGCTAGATCCCAATCGTTAGTATTCGAATCCGCATATCCTTATCATAAATCTAACTATTTTAGGTATTTATATTCGTGTTTCTGCATATTATGACTTTATAATGAAGACGACAAATTGTGCGGCTCAATTTTTTGAGCCAAATCAAATTGCTACTAAACCTAAAACTTCGATTTGTTCTACACAAACAACACCTTCAAGTATACACATGATTGACCCCTCGGCCCCATTAATTTTATCAATTTTCCTAATGCTAATAATTGTTAATATATAAAATAAAAATGAGTTGAGTAGACTCCACATTTTATGGTTTAACACTCAATGGTATGGTTGTACTTTTTGGTAGAATGAATAAAACTTCATCTGGATCACAAAAAACAAAAAATAGGTCGAAAAAACGTGAGCTGATGGTTTTGACGCTTATCTTTGCACCTTTATTAAGGTGTTGATATCGCTTCATTCAAACAATTGCTGTGCCTCGTAGGAAAAGTTTTATGACTTATTCAAATTACCGTTGGAAAGCTGGTAATCTGCGCTTTATGATTGTATATTGATCTCAGACAAATTTTCGTTTCAATAAATACCTAGACTTAAATCTTTGCATTATACTCGTGTTTCGAATTTGAATAATGATAAAAATGCTCATTTTTGATCTACTTGTTGTGGTTTTCAGCTAAAGTGGTCAATAAAAAAGTTGACAAGGTTTTAGCCGACATAGAAATAGGAAGAGAATTTTGACGAGCTCTAGAAGTAGTTGGTTCTGATCAGTGTGATTGCGGTTACCATTTGTAACCTGCGGTTACCTTTTGTAACCGAGATATAAGACTTGTTCCCCATAGTCGAAAACCTCCGAATACAAAATTAGCCGGTTTGGAGACATTTTTGAAATTCGCATATTTTTTCAATTTTTACGGGGTAACCCCCTAATTTTTAATTAGGGGTACTCCAATTTTCAATTTTTTAAAATTTTCTGCACACCTACTAACTTTTAAAAAAGAACGCATGTCATTCCAATTTACCTTTTTTCAGATCTCGTGATGACTCACTCACATACTCACTCATGTACGGACACATGAATAGATATTTTTATCCTTTTTTTAATCTTTTTAATCCTATTACATTAAATGTGTAATGTCCGTAAGTTTACCCAGGCGATCTTGGGAACGCTCGATTTAAACCCTCGACGCTAAAACAAAAGTTGTAGAGGACTCTAAGAGAAGACGATTGATACCAAAAGCATCGAAATCGGAGACAAAAAATTTTTCCTTTATTATTTTACTCTATAGTAAAATCTCGGGGAGTGTACTCGGAGTCATTCTCAGAGAAACCGCGAGCGTTTTAACGCTCGGTACTATAATAATACTTTAACGAGCTTATGATAGGTCCTGGTCCATAAAATTTTATTTTAGTCTATTTTTACATAAAAGTTAATGCTTTTGCTAAAAAAAGGCTGTATGATGCCAAAATCCATGATATCGGACGAGAAAGGAAGCTAGCATTTTCAAAAACATCTAATCGATTTTATGATGGCGAACAAGAAGACTCATTGATCATATCTATACTTTAATTGTCAATAAGTTTGTTGACGAATTAAAAGGAACAAAATTCGACCAATATTGAGATAAAAAATGCAATGACTTCCAAAGTGTAATTCTTGTTTTCGTTGTAAATTTGTTGTGTGATGAAAATTTGTGAATATTCTTCTTACTTATTTATTTTGAGCCTTAACGAAGTATTCATTATCGTATATAGTAAATGTGTGACTAAAGGTAAAGGATGTACAGGGCGTGCCAACTAGAGGTGTGCAGGACCGAGGACAAGCCTAGAATAAGCCAGGCCGTCCACAACCGGCCTGGCCTGCCCCTCAGGTCGCTCAAATTTTGTCGGGCCAGGCCAGGTAACTTTTTAGGCCGGCCTGAATTTTCTTTTTTTTAATCTTTTACCAAAAATTGTCTAAATTTACATATTGTTCTAAAACTTGTAATACCTCCCTAGGGTTTTTCTAGGCGCTAAACAAGAATCCGCCGATATTTTTTGTCCTAGACCTCGGGAATAAGGCCAAAATTAGCTTACAAAGAAAAGACAGTTTTTGGGGTATTTCACTTGTAGTGGTGCCTTCCAAAGGTCAAATTCAAAAAATTTCCTCGGATTCGTGTTCCCCATATCGAAAAACCCCCCAGAGCACAAAAAATCAGCCGATTTGGAGAAATTTTTGAAAATTCGAAACTTTTTACCACTTGGTCCCCATTGAAGTAAAAAAGTCGAATTTTCAAAAAGTTCTCCAAATTGGCTGATTTTTTTAATCGGGAGTTTTTCGGCATGGGGAATGTGATGTGATCTTCAAGTTTTTTATTCTCTTGAAAAATTCAGGCCGGATGGGCAGGGCCATAGGACACGACTAGGCCTCACCTCTTAGCTGTAAGTCAAAAAACACTAAAATCGACAAAGTCAATTTTCCAAAAAATCTAAATTTTTTGCCCGCTAATTTTGCGCGCAAAAGATTCCTCAAAAATTTGATATGGGGGGCACCTACAATTTGAAGGCCAAAAGTTTTTAGTTTTTTCGGAAATTGCCTCAAAGTTTTGGCTAATCTCAAAAAATCGATTTTTTCGGGTTTTTGAGATGAGCAAAACTTTGAGGCCAATTTCCGAAAAAACTAAAAACTTTTGGCCTTTGACATGTAGGCCTCTCCGCAGTCGATTTTAGTGTTTTTTGACCTACAGCCAAAGGGTGAGGTCAAAAATTTTTTTCGACAAAAATTAAGTTCAAACTCAAGTATGGGCTATTCTAATACGTATGTTTCATTTTTAAAAACTTTAAAATGCAGAATTTGAAAAACCCAGCTACGCCCTTGCAGTCGACCCTTTCATCATTATGCTCCACTCTAATAGTTTAGAAGCAAGTGAAGTTTCTGATGGATGTACACTTTGTGGAAACATTAATTGTATTTCTACTAATTTACAACGATGCGAATCAGGCTCTTGGACAATAGTTGATTGTCCGCCTAATGAAAGTTGTGTGCAATTTTCTGATTGTAATTCTTCATGCAGAATGGCACCTTCTATTTGCAGTGTCGAACAAGCGCCGGATTCAATTTCCGGATGCATGCTAAGCAGTACTGGTCATTTAAGAAAATACAGCAAAGCCTATATAGTCGGCCCTTATAATGTTGTTGAAGGATGTAAATTTTGCAAAGGAAGGACCGACATCACTCGAAAATTTGGCACATGCACCACGAATGATACTGTACATAAAACCGAGCAATGTGCATATGGTAATGTGTGTATAGACACTGATGAATGTGAAGTTAAATGTGAGCCAATAACACATGGATGTTTCTTAAAAGTTGAGCCAAACTCCAATGAAACCGAAATATTTCCGTATAAGCCTATTGGATGCAATACTTGCCAGAGAGATGGCTATAAAATCTTATCATGTTTAGAAGTTGATTTAGCATATAAATTTGTTGAAACGCCCTGCCCAGTGGGCACTCGTTGTGTCCAAGTCGATGAGTGCGAAGCAAATTGTGAGCTAGTTGATCCGACGCCATGTGAAGTGGGAAATAAACATGGAAAGAAGGATTATAAGCCAGATGGATGTGTTTTTTGCAAGTATTAAATAAACTAATGTAATTTATGATCAATCACCGGATTCTGCATGCTAAGGACGGGTAGGGTAGGGATTAGGCTTAGGCCTAGGCTCGGGTTAGGTTTGGGATTAGGCCTAGGCTTAGGCTTGGGCTTAGGCCTAGGATTGGTCTTAGGCTTAAGATTAGGTTTAGCTTAAGCCTAAGCTTGGGGTTAGGCTTAGGCTTGGTATTAGGCTTTGGTCTAGGCTTAGCCTTGGGCTTAGGCTTAGGTCTAGGATTGGGTTTAGGCTTAGCTTAGGCTTAGTCTTGTGGTTATGCTTAGGCTTGAGATTGGGCTTGGGCTTAGGCTTAGGCTTAGGCTTAGGCTTAGGCTTAGGCTTAAGCATATGCCTAGGCTTGGGCTTAGGCTTATACTAGGATTAGGCTTTTGCTTAGACTTAGGTTTACGAAACCAATTTTTGTACAGGAATTGTAGGAAAAAGGTTTAGGAAAAGTTTACAGGCCATCAAAAAATTAACTTCTGATGTGAGAATTTACATATCATATCTATTTTAGAGATGAAAAAGTTGATGAAGTTTACACATGTAAAGGTAGAGATGGCATGCAAATTTCTCGTTGTACCAATGATGAACAATGTTTTGAAATTGAAGAGTGCCGCGCAAAATGTCAAAATAATTATAGTTCCATAATAATTTCAAACAAATCGACCTCTGCAACGGCCGATCAGAATGTCTTATTGCTTTTTTACAATCTTGCTATTATTATCCTCTTTACTTTCATGGTATTATTAACTTTACTCTTAATCCTTATATACCATCGCTTAACTAAGCTTAAGAAAAAGGTGAAAATATTTATGGCCGAGAAGCAAGCAAACATGAACCAATTGGTGCTCATCAAAGCTAATGAACTTGACATTAGTAAAAAGAAGGTAGGGGGTGGTGAATTTGGCAATGTCTTTTCTGGAAGATACCTAAACAATGGCAAAAAATTTCCCGTCGCCGTCAAGATTCTTAAAGGAGTTGAAGAGCAAGAGTTGATCAAAGAAGCTGGGATCATGGCTCAACTTGACCACTCACATCTGACAAAGCTGTTTGGAATTTGTCTAGCTGAGGGAATCAAAATTGTGGCTCCACTCCGACCACTTGGATCCCTCGAAAATTATCTTAAAAAGAATCGTGATTATCTTAAACCTAAAGAACTTGTACTATACTGCTACCAGATTGCATCAGCCATGGAATATCTTGTCTCTAGACACATCATTCACCGAGATTTGGCTACAAGGAATGTGCTAGTGAAGAAACGCGACCATGTCGAAGTCACAGATTTTGGCTTGTCTGCTGTTCTCCATCAGAACTTAATTTTGCCTTCTAAAATGCCCTATCGGTGGGCAGCTATGGAACTGCTAGGCCAGCCAAGAGACAAGGCACTATATTCCGAATCCACGGATGTATGGTCGTTTGGAGTCACGTGTTGGGAAATTTTGACATTTGCTAGAATTCCGTATGAGGGAGTCCGCCTAGATGGACCCAATGTCCTTGCTTCGCTATATACCTATTTGAAAAATGGCAGCCGGTTGATTCGGCCAGTGAACTGCAGTTTAGAACTTTATCAAACTTTACTATTATGCTGGGCGCCAAATCCGATCACTAGACATAAATTTAAAGTGCTAAGAGAGCAATTTGAAGCGTATAAAGAAGATCCCCATAAATATGTCACCACTCAAAAAAATGTTTGTGTTGTTGAAACTATTGTTGATGAAGATGGCTATTTTGGTAAAGAATTATACGAAAAACTTGAAAAATCTGGATCTGATGAAATTCCGAAAATCAATGAAGAAAAACGATCAAGCATGAATAGAGAAAATTGGCAAACAAAATCTATCGACAACCAATATACTCGTCCACCAAATCATTCAATGTGTGAATTGAATCACAGTTACTTATCTGTAATACCGGATCACGGATATGATTTTGTAAAAAGTGGGAGTATATAAATTGTGGGGATGCACAAGCCTCAAAAAGTGACGATCTTTATTACCGACCTGAAATATGCGAATTTTGAGCACGAACATTTTTAGTGACAATGGCGACAAACTTGTCTCCTATCACGATGAACAATTTATGTTCGTGCTCAAAATTCGCATATTTCTGGTCGGTGACAAGGATTATCTTTTTTAATTTGTACATCTCTAGTAATGGTACTTAAAGGACCAGTCCACTCGGAAAACCCCCATATAAAAATAAATAGAAAGATCATGAAAAATGGAGCATTTTTCGTTTTTACTACAACCTCTGAACCCTTGTAGTTTTCGAGATAATTGCGTTTGAGATTTGATTTTGGGTCATGTTTTTGTTGTAATATAAACTTGCTTGAATTTTTTGTACTAAAATCGTCAAATTTCGATGTAAATATCTTTATTGTAAATTATAAATTGTTAACGTTTGAGGACGCGACATTTGAGGACGGATACTTGAGGACGCGACATTTGAGGACGGACATTTGAGGACGCGACACTTGAGGACGCGAAATTTGAGGATTTATTTTGAATTTTTTTAAATTTAAAAATATTAAAGAAATGAAAAATTCATCGAAATCCGCTCTTTGAAATAATATTGTTTATTTTTAAAAATTCAAATGTCCGTCCTCATCTGTCGCAGCGCCATTTGGGATCATGAATTCGTTGTAATACACAAACTGTTTGAATTTTTTGCACTAAAATCGTCAAATTTCGATGTAAATATCTTTACTATTGTAAATTATGAATTGTTAGCGTATCAAAAATATTTATTTTTCATTTTTTTAGCAAAAAAGTCAATTTTTGTGCAAAAATTTGTTTATTACAACGAATAGATGAACTTTTTCAAAATTTTTGCACAAAAATTGACTATTTTGCTCAAAAAATGAAAATTGCTTTAATTATCTTATTAGATAAATATTTAAAATATTGGGACTTTATCGCCACAACGTCAGTCGGAAAATCATAAGCGACAAAAACGTTCTGTGCGTTTGCAATCAGCCGAATCTATTCAAGCAACTAACGAACGATCTCGATCAATTAAGTCTATCAAGAAACTTCTCCAACATCTACTAAGGAGAGCTGAAGTTTGGATGTAAACTTTTTTTATAGACTCTTCCCACTTTATGTGTCCTATAAAACATATAACAATCTATTATATTATTAAAAATTGTTACAAAACATCCATCAAAATCGTTTACGATCCGTTTATGAAACGTAAATATCCAAACCCACATTTACCCGCGGCCCTATTTTTAGTTTTTAAAACAGATACACAAAAGCGGATTTATCATTATCGGTTAATGGTCCATCGCTAAATTAACTTATGGGGTGCAGGTATTAATAAATACATGGGTGTAGGTTTTTTCTACCTACACCCATGTAGTTAATACCTGCACCCCAGTTTTAATTTAGCGATGGACCATTGATGTATTGCCTCGATTAGCTCAATTGAGGGACTAACAAAAAATATAAAATGAGAAACTACTAGAATCCTTCCAGAAAGGATCTAACCTTCAAGGATATCTAGTGTGAAAACCTGGAAGCTAAACCTTGCTTCCAACTGAGCATAGCTTAGTAAATACTTTAATTAAATAGATTTTATTAAAGACTAAATTCTACACTCCTTAAAACAATTTTCTAGCAGCTTTTATACAAAAGCTAAGCATTAATGTTCAAGGCAAAGTCGTGATTTAAACAACAAAGAGTTGATAAACAAGATTGGTATGAGGTTGGTGGTACCAGCCCAAAATATAGTTTCGTGATATTTTAAAAATGAAAACTCCCTTAAATACAGAAGTCCAGTGAACTTTTATAGCTAACAAGGAACCATCCAAAGTGTAACATCGAAATCGAAACCTAGCACAAATTGTTCCCCATATATGATTTACTTACAAAAGTGAAGATTTTTTCCGTTTGAGCAACTTTGGATTTTTCCTATAACCCCAAGGGGTCGGACTAATCCAGTAAGTTACAATATGAAAAAATGATATATTCGGAAAGAAAATGAAAAATGGAGCAGTTTTGTTTTTACGGCATTTTTTGAATTGTTGTAGTTTTCGAGATAATTACGTTTGAAATTTTGAAGTTGTTACAAGCTCTTCGTTGTAATACACAAACTTTTTTGAATTTTTTGAGAAAAAATCGATTTTTGCATCGATTTTGTAAATTTTTATCAAATGAACATTGTATCAGTTTTTATAGCTAAATGAGACGAACAAAATGACACGTAAATGATCCAATTTGAAAATTGTTTTGGGTTATTGAAACGAAAATTCTGATTCATGTTTTCGTTTCAATAACCCAAA
>JAQGBS010001485.1:0-15586 GCA_034698545.1 Acrobeloides obliquus
TTTTTGTGGCGAGTCCTAATTTCGCAAAAACAAAATAAGTTTGTCCTCAAGAAACAATAGAAAAATTGAAAAAACAACATTGAAAAAACAGCAAAAACCGGTCATTTTTGTTGTTTAAGGACAAAATGTTATTTTTTCAATTTTTCTATGGTTTCTTGAGGACAAACTTATTTTGTTTTTGCAAAATTCGGATTCGCCACAAAAAATGGGACCAGAAACTGTGGTCGCTCGTAGAAAATGACAGAAAAAACCTTAGATTTGAAAAGTGTTCCTTAAGTGGAGTCCCCGAGGTAAATGAGACTCCCCCTTTAAATCGGTTCTTTGGAAACTACTAAGTATAGTTTCAATGAAAGATTTTTTATTGACGTCTCACGACCAATCGTCTTTCCCAGCTATGATATCATTGTTTTAAACATTTTTAAACGAAATTTTGTCTAAAATAACATCTTTGTCTTCCAAAAACCGGTTAGAAACATGCAAAATTTCACATTGACGTCTCACGACCAATGAAGGCCAAGAACACAACAATTAATTTGATGATTGGGGTATTCCCGAAGGAATCTCTCTTGATTGAAACTGTATAATTTTGCAAGGACACATTGAGTGCAAACTTTTCATTGAATGTCTCCGCCTATTTGGGGCAGCCTTCCAATCGGAAATGTCACAAAATGGATTTCATCTATATCAATCAAACCGGTTGAAAAAAGGCCTTAAAAGGTGAATGAACTTGAATGACCTTTTAGTATTAAAGGACATCAGTTTCTTTTTGGTCTTATAGCCTACTCTTAATTATCTTACCGTTTTGATTTCGGTAGATGTATCATAGAGATGATCCACGAAATGGAAACCAAACACAAGGTATCGTTGAATATATAATAAATGTCCTTTATTCAATAATATTTTTTGTCGAAAATAACTCCAGTATAGTATATAAGCCCGAACGAAAACTCTTGATCAGACGACCCGGATGACCGAGTGGGTAAAAGGCGCCTCCATGGAGCCAACAGAGAGGGTTCTAATCCAGCCTCTCCAAGTAAATTTTGCCTATAAACAAAAAAGTCAAACTTTTGATTTAAAAGCGGGCAAATTCGGTAAAAAGGCAAATTCCGATAAAAACGGGGAAATTTCGGTCAAAAAAGGGGAACTCAGTCTTCAGGGCGTCTAACGGCCTAATTGGTGTCTACCATTGCTGAGTGGGCGTGTAGGCCGTGCCAATGCTATTGAGAAACATCCCCAGAGCACCCGATGTGCCCGGTCCCCAGATTCTCTGTTATACAAGGAACCCTCAAGACTTGATAAAATTCAGATGACTTATTTTTCTTCGGAAATGGCACGAATATGTTGGAAATGGTGTAAAAAGGCTAGCTAGATCTAGTGTACCAGAATTTTCCGAAGCCAAAGTCGAGAGCGAAACCACTACCCTACGGAAGCTTGTGAAAAATCTTCCTCAAATCTTATCCATAACCTATGGACTTTTTCGTAATTGTGTTTAAAAATTTTGGTGCACTAGATATAGCCTTTTTACACAATTTCCAACATGTTTGTGTCATTTCTGAAAAGAATAAGTCGTCTGAATTCTATCAGTCTTGAGGGTTCCTTGTTAGAAAAATATCAAGTTGTTTAGTTTCCTTACCGTATACACAACCAACTCAGCGTCAAAGCAACAATGAATCCATCCCTAGAAACCGACGCAAGTGGTTTGGTGCAAGAAAAGCTGTGGTTCCACATGATTCTAATCGAACGCGTAACTTAAATGCGTAAGTTATACTTTTTTATGCGTAAAATCTGATTTCCACCTTTTAGAACATTTTGCGAGCATACCTGGGACGTGGATCGTATCGAAGGATTTTTCAAAAATTCTCGTATAAATGTACGATTTCCCGATAAAAGTCGTGGTTTAAGCAATGATATGGCTAGAATATTATATGAGGTAAATAATAGTTTTTTTATAAAAATAAACTTGATTTAGAAGAACGGTCCTAATGTTTTGCCTAAGCCAAAGGAAATGTCCGATCTGGAGCTATTTCTTAGGCAGTTCTTAAACGTTTTATGGATTGTCCTGTTGATCGCAGCCATTTTGACTTTGATTAGCTACTTTGCGGATATGAGGTATTTTTTGAAAACAAAATTTTTATGCCTTGGTTTTTAGTGATACGACAAGTTTATGGGTAACCATTATCCTAGTTGTGATGATTTTCGTGATGTGCTGCATTTCATGGTACCAAGAAAGGGAAGCTAGAAAAGTAAAAATTTAGATAAGAAAATATATTTTCATGTGTCAAAAATAAAAAATTTTGATATCGAAAAAGCCTAGGCCTAAGTTTAAACCTAAACCTAGGCCTAAGCCTAGACCTAAACGTAAGCCTAAGCCTAAAACTAAGCTTAAGACTAAGCCTAAGATTAGGCATAAGCCTAAGCCTAAACCTAAGCCTATGCATAAGCCTAAACCTAAGCTTAGGCTTAAGCCTAAGCCTAGGCTTAAGCCTAAACCTAAACCTAAGCCTAGGCCTATGCTTAAACCTAAGCTTAGGAAACCTAAACCTAAGCCTAGTTCTATGCTTAAACCTAAGCCTAAGCTTAAACCTAAGCCTAAACCTAAACCTAGGCCTATGCCTAAACCTAAGCCTACACCTGCACCTAAGCCTAGGAAACCTAGGCATAAGCCTAAACCTCAGCCTAGGCCTATGCCTAAACCTCAGCCTAGGCTTAAGCCTAAACTTAAGCCTAGGCCTCCACCTAAGCCTAGGCATAAGCCTAAGGAGATTTTACCTTAAAAAAAATTTATTTTTGGTACACGAAAAATACCGTCATCTTGATATCCGCATGATGGCTTATTTTTGATTTCTAGGTTGTTAGAGGCTTTCAAAATCTCCTTCCTGAAAGATGTACTGTTATCCGAGATGGCATGGACAAGCAAATTTTTGCATCAGAAATTGTTGTTGGCGACATCATTCGAATCCAAAGTGGTGTTCGTGTGCCGGCTGATGCTCGGATTTTAGTATGCATCAAACTTTATCTACACATCTTCAATCTAAACTTTTAGCAATGTAATCAACTGAAATTAGAAACTTCATCTATTACCGGAGAACCTGAGCCATTAGATTATCATGAAGAAGAAGTCCCAGAAAACATCAATATATTCGAATCCAAGAATGTAGCTTTCAATAGTTCACTGTGCGTCGATGGTGAAGGAGTCGGAGCTGTTATACGAACTGGAATAAACACAGTCATCGGACAAATAGCTGAACTTACAACAAGTCAACCTGTTAAAAAGAGTCGTCTTGAAATGCAAATTAGACTATACATTCGTTTTCTTTTGGTCGCAGCACTGGCTGTTGGTTCATCGGTGTTTCTCATGGGTGGCACCATCCACCATTGGGAGAATATCCCAATGTTATTGGCAACTTCATACGCCGTATGTGCTGTTGGAATGGTTCCTGAAGGATTGCCGGCTACTGTCACATCCATTCTCACAGTTATTGCAAGAAGATTGGAGAAGAAAAACGTGTATCTGAAAAGGTTGGATATTGTAGAAGCATTAGGTTCGGCTAGTATTATTGCTACGGATAAAACTGGAACTTTGACCAAAAATGTTATGACAGTTACAGATGTTTGGTATAACAATGAAGTTATATCAGGTTGCTTTTAATCGTATATAAATTTTTTTCATTATAACTCTTTAGGATTACCTACAAGCAAGGAACCAACTTTCACAAATACTTCGCCCAAATCTCTAGAACGATTTGCCGCTCCATTGTATTGGATATTTCTTGGCATGATTGTATGTAATAAAGCAACTTTTGGTAAAGAAGACAAGACACAAGATACTCGTATTGAAATGCCTCATCCAAAATCGCAAAATACGTAAGAAGCATAATGCGCAGACCCCAGGTTTTTCACCTGGGGGTTGTGGTGGGGGGAGGGGGAACGTAGAATGTGGGTCAGAACTCCAGGTGCCTTAGGTTTTTCACCTGGGAGGGGGGTTAGAGGGGGGAACGTAGAACGTGGGTAGGAACCCCAGGACTTTCACCTGGGTGGGGGTTGTGGTCGGGGTTGGGGGTGTGAGGGAGGAGGGATGTAAGGGGGTTGTGGTGGGAGCAGAGGGACGTAGATTGTACAACTACAAGTACAAGAACCGGAGGAATAGGCCCTTTAACTTAACAATGAAATATTTAGGCTATCGATGGGTTCGACAATTCAAAAGTCGCTTCAAAAAGCATTCTATCCAATTGCAAACTTAAGATGGGCACAAAATTTACCTGTTTTGGGTACCCCAACGGATGCGGCTATGTTTAAATATGTTGCACAAATAGTTGACGTAAAATTAATTCGACAAAAATATCCGGTATGTTTTTATTACAAATACGTAAAATTAGAATTTTCAAGATCGTCTTCGAAATTCCGTTCAATTCCAAAAGAAAATGGCAACTTGTTATAATCAAAATGAAAGACAACAAAGATGGCACTTGCAAATATAGGCTTATCATGAAAGGAGCCTCGGAAATCCTCATTAAGAAATGCGACCAAATTATGAATGGAAAGGAGGCAATACCATTAAACGAAGAAGAGATGAAAAACTTCCAAGTAACTATTCAAATTTGAGGATATCAAATATATTTCTCATTTAGAATTCTTGCGAACATTTTGGAACACACGGACGTCGAGTAATTGGTTTTGTTCAAACCGAATTCGATGCTCCAGCTAATATAGAATTTTCGGAAAAATCAGCTAATTTTCCTCAAGAAGGGCTTACATTCTTAGGAACCTGTGCTATTATGGATCCACCAAGGTAAATTTTGCTCATCGATCGAAATTAGCCTCGAAATCACGTTTGAACTTTTATCGTTTCAAGAAAATTCGTTGTGTCGTCCCGGGGTTCGGAATCTAACCACTCAATTTCTTGAATAGTCAGAACTAGATCGATCGATAGACAATACAATATACTCGCTAGCTTCGTTTAATAAGATTCAAGTAAAAGGGGCCTAAACAGTGGCAATTAGACCCACGATCTTAAAAACGACCCAAATCCATCATTCAACTCAAAATTAGGCCGGCTGCAAGTTGTACTTTGGTGTCGTACTATTATACCTGTCTGTTGTACCGTGGTACGACAAAAAGTACAACAACTTGCGGTCTCGAGTTGTACTCTTTAATGAATTTTGAATGAAAAAGTACGATAACTTGTGGCCTCATGCAGTGGTACGACAACTTGCAGCCGACCTTAGGCCGGACACAAGTTGTCGTACCACCTCATGAGGTCGCAAATTATCGTACTTTTTCATTCAAAATGCATTAAAAAGTACGACTCAAGACCGCAAGTTGTACTTTTTGTCGTACCACGGTACAACAGTACGACACTAAAGTACGACGACAACTTGCGACCAGCCTTAAGACCAAAAGCATCAAATTCATTGCACTTTACTATATTAGCAAATTTATTTAGAGATGAAACTCCAGCAGCTATAAGAATGTGTAGGGAAGCAGGAATCAAAGTGTTTATGGTCACTGGAGATCATCACACAACGGCCAAAGCGATAGCTCAACAAATTGGATTGATAGATGATAAAGTAGGACAAGTAATCAATTATAACTAGAAGATTAATTTTTTCAAATTTTAGCCTCGAAATCAAATCGATTGGGAAATCGTCTATGGAGAAGAAATCCCTAATCTTACAGACAAAGATTGGGATAGACTAATCGCACGAAACAGTCTAGTTTTCTCTCGAACGACCCCGGAACAAAAACTCTTGATAGTTGAACAATGCCAAAAACGCAAACATATCATTGCTATGACCGGCGATGGTGTTAATGATGCTCCTGCTTTGAAAAAATCGGACATTGGAGTTGGTATGGGCTCTGGTAAGAATTTCGTATATCGGAGACATCTCATCGACGCTTTATTTTAGGAAGTGATGTTGCTAAACAAGCGGCTGATATCATTCTCACTGATGATAATTTCGCTTCAATAGTCGCAGCAATTAAAGAAGGTCGTTTGATGTTTGACAATATCAAAAAACTTATGTCTTATATCTTAACTCACTTGGTTCCCGAAGTTTGGGGTATACTGGTGCATTATTGCTTTGGTATGCCAATCGGTCAAACTTCATTGCAGGTAATGGATGGGGAAATTTTTTCTTTCTGCATTCAACTAACTTTTTCTCACCGTAAAAGTAAAAAAAATTGATTTTTTTGAAAATTACGAATACCCTAAAAAACAGAAACATGGTCGTCGTGATTTTTTTTAAATATGTTTTTCGAGAAAATGGAGCTTCGGTGTTAAGGCGATGTCACAAAATTTTTTAACCCCGCACGAAATTTTAGACTTATATTCTGACAGGTGGCATTTATACTTCTGTCGCGACACGATAGTACATTTTGTGTTGCGCGACACGCTGCGAGTTGATGTTTATAGTATGTCGCGCGACAGTGCATTTTGTGTCGCACGACACGTCACGAGTTGGTGTTTATAGTCTGTCGCGCGACACGTCGTGCGACGTGTCACTAGTACTTAGCTTGAATAGATGTTTATCCGTCAACAAGCCTTGGTGGTGCAGTGACAAAGCAGCTGCTTTTTGCTCAAATGTTCGCGGATTCGAATCCCGCTTGAAGCCAATTTTTTGCCACTCGGCCTTGTGTCGCATCGCGACGTGTCGTGCGACGCAACTATAAACGAAATGGGGAAAAAAATTGTTCGCCCTATAAACGTAATTGCTCTGCGTGTCGCGCGTCGCGACGGAAGTATAAATCTCGCCGTAGTACTAACCGAGTTATACAACTTTTGTTTTTGGGTATCGGCGCGTTGACTCTTTTCCTTGTGGCGTTAAAAAATTTTTTGACATCCAAAGCTCCATTTTCTCGAAAAACGTGTTTTAATATTTCGAGGTATCTCCTCGAGGTCGCTAGATTTCCATCAAATTGGTGATTTTCAAAAATCTATTTTAGATCCTCTCGATCGATCTTGGCACTGAAATACCGCCTGGAATTGCAATGTGTAAAGAGCCAGCTGAAGACGATATCATGGTAATTTGTTTGTTTTCAGTTATCAATTTTCTCCGCTTTAGAAAAGACCACCTAGACGACCGGATAAAGTTGTGATTAGTCGAGCAATGATAGGATATTGTTACACTATTGTACCTCATATCCAAACAGTAGCTTGTTTTCTTGCATATTGGTACATCTTTTGGTAAGTCATTCTATATTTCAATGTCAACACCTTTTTTTTTAAATCTTCATATTCTAAAATGTTGCCATATTTAGGAGCCACAATATAAATCTTTCTGATCTATGGATGTCTACAACTACAGGCCATTGGAAAGCTGACGGATTGAATTTTACTAGCAATGGGCGAACATTTTCGGTCGAAGAACAACTCTATATCAATCGTCAAGCTTGTTCAGCATGGCAAGTTGGCATAGTTTTCGGTCAAGTAAGCACCATCTTTTTTATGACAGATACATTGTTACTTGTTTTTGGATAATTTTGAAAAAAGCAGACTTCAAACATAAAAAATACAACGAAATTTTTAGGTTTTTCATATATACAGCACTAGATCGCTACGTCAATCAATGTTTAAGCATGGTTTCTTCAGCAACAAAGTAATTTAAAAAAATTCTATTTTAAAACGAGCTTACTTATTTTAGTCGGCTACTATTTCGGTTTTGATCGAGATGCTTCTTCTGTTATCCTATGTTTACATGCCAGGTAGAATATTAACAATTGTATAAAATTTAAAATTTTTAGGTGTAAATGAATTTATTGGAGGAGCACCGATTCCTATCGCATGTTGGGTTATTACCGCTGTATTTGGCGTAATCATTTTTGGTCTTAACGAAATCAGAAAATACTATATCAGAAAAATGCCTCATAACAAAATTGTTAGATTATTCAAATTTTAATTTTTTTAAATGTTGATTGTCGTGACAAATCGCGAAAAAACCTAATAAAAATATTTTATTTTGTTCTAATGGTTGTAGCCATTATTCCAGGTACCACCCTGGCATAGCTACAAAAAAATTCTACCATAACGGTACCTTCTTATTTTTTGAAAATAAATCACTGGCCCCTTCTTATTTGGACCATCAGTACCCCCCTCCTGGGGGGTACTGATGGTCTAAATAAGCTATTTCCTCAGTACGACCAGAAATCTACTCTACTCGTTCAAACTAACACCCGAATGTGATCCAACCTCGATCTAAAGAAGCATCATGTGAGTATAGCTGTATGACAACAGAAAACTGTACGTAGCCAAACTAGACCTGGTATGGAAAGATCGATGCAAAGACGAATTCCACTGCCTCGGCAACGGTCAGAAAATCACGGACTCCCCACACTACTGCGATGGACATCCGCACGACCTACTGGGAATCGCTTTTGTTTCTATCGACAACCCCCAGGCGTTGTCATGATTATCGGTGGTGTGAATGAATTTATTGGAGGAGTACCGATTCCTGGGGACATATCAACATCACCACGTACAACGAGAAAAGAGAAATCCGTATCTCTTGCAACTCATGCCACGCCAAATGCCATCTGGAAAGGCCACAACTTGACCTTCGATAAAGGAACCCAGGTGGCTGAGATCAGCACCAACGGCTACCTTTCCCTGAGTCGAACGGCACTTTTCGGCTCCCCTCTCAAGTAGTCACCACCGACTATGAGGCTCAAATCGTGTTCTGGATTGACGGACAAAAAACCACGGGGGTACATAAAGATGGAATGAATCAGCTAGAATCGAACTCTGATTCTGATTGGCCAAATGCAAATAAAAAATTTGACAAATTTTTAGCTCCACCCTAGATGGAGAAATCGAAAAAAGAGCGGAATTCAAAGCTTTGCATATGATTATGATTCATACAAAATTTGCAACGAAAACATTATGATAAGCCTTTAACAAACAAGGCCAATTTCGAAAGAGAGCAATTTGTATAGATCTTTATCAGCGAAAAATTCGTTCCTATATTTGGGTACCTTACCAAAAATTAAAATTTCTTTAAGGCAAAATTTATTTTTTTAACAAAAAAGATTAAAAATTGCTTAAAGGACCAGTCCAATAAGTTGAAATCATATGAAAAAATGATATATTCGGAAAGATCATGAAAAATGGGGCATTTTTTGTTTTTACGGCATGTTCTGAATCGTCGTAGTTTTCGAGATAATTGCGTTTGAAATTTTCAATTGGTGTACAAGCTCTTCGTTGTAATACACAAACTTTTTTGAATTTTTTGTGGAAAAATCGTTTTTTCAATTTTCATGAAATGAACATTGTAGCAATTTTTTATAGATAAATGAGACGAACGAAATGATACCAAAATTATCCAATTTGAACATTGTTTTGGGTTATTGAAACGAAAATTCTGATTCATGTTTTCGTTTCAATAACCCAAAACAGTGTTCAAATTGGATCATTTTGGTGTCGTTTTGTTAAAAAATTACGAAGATTTCGATTTTTTGGACACCGCGTAAATGATTTTATAATAAAATCTAAAAAATTCATTTCTATTTTTCAAGCAAAGAAATTTGAATTGCTTTGGAAAGTTCTTCATCTTCGGCTTGTTCCAATTGCCGAAGGGCTTCAACTTCTTTCTTCGACAATTGTACAGCTTTATTCAAATCATCATCATAATCTTCTCCATCTTCATCATCATAATCTTCTCTGGCTTCATAATCATCATCAAACTCTTAAAAAGTTTAATCAATAAAAGCTTTGGAGCAAGTTCCCGCTGGTTGCCGCCAATTAACGTTGACTAAACTCGACAAAAAAATTTTTCTTCAGGAAATTATCCACTTAGGGGTAATTTTATGCGAATCGATTGCGCGCACTCCCGCAACCTGAAAACAGCAGAAAAATAGTGAAAATTCGATTTTCTCGAGAAATGGAAAATGTTAGCATTTTTATTTTTGCTTGAAAGCTTAGAAAAGATTACGGAAATTAATTTTAAATTTTTTTAAGTTAGGCATGTGATTCTTATTAAAGGGAGTACCGTTTGCAGTCCCATCTCCGAAAAAAATTTTCCTCCAAATTGGCTGATTTTTGGTACTTGGGACTTTCGCCAATCGATTTCTCGTGCCCGAAAACCCCCGAGTTTCGAAAAAATTTTCATGACCCCCTAAATTTTTGAATAAAAATTTCGATTTTTGAGCAAAAATTCAATTTTTGAGAACAAATTCGAGCGGCCCTATCTCCGAAAAAATTTTTTTCTCCAAATTGGCTGATTTTTGGTACTTGGGGATTTTCGAGCATGGGGTACCCCGATAGGGGGTCATAAATATTTTTTCGGAATAAGGCCGATCAAATTTTTTTCTCAAAAATCGAAATTTTTAGAGAAAGTGAGCGCAATCGATTTTTCGCATAAAATTACCCCTAAACGGGTAATTTCCGGAAAACAAAAAATTGTTTGCCGATTTTAATCAACGTTAAGTGGCTGCAACCAGGGGAACTTGCTCCAAAGCTTTATTTTTAGATGAGATCGAACCTTCTCGATACAAACTATTCATATCGTTCGATTCGGATGAAACATCTGTCGAATGATCATCTAGTATATTGCGGCCTTCAAAATACTTTTCAGCCTTTACAAAATCAATAGATTGCATATATTTTGATAATTTTTCTTTGTCCGAATCGTAGTTTTTCAAGCAATTTATTACAAATGAAGTTTTCATTAGTTCTATGCATTTCGGTCTATAATTCAAGTCTCTTAAACATGACAATAAAAATTGTAAAAAATCTTCAGGGTAAAAACTCGTGCTAAAACAATTGTAAGCCCTTGAGCGGATTTCGTTGTATTTGATATGAGCGGAATGCAAGCAATCGTGCTTTTCATCTCTTTCTGCTGTATAACATTTTTTAGAAGAATAGTAACCGCAATTCTTAATTAAATATCCACAAGATTTCCAGTTTATTGTGCCCTAAAATTGTTAGTTAACTGTTGAAGTTGCAGGGTGGCTAAAAAGTGTATTTTTTCGACCAAATTTTCGCTAAAAAATTTTTTATTTTTTCTAAAATAACCCTATGGAAGTTTTCTATGGAATCGATTGAACGCAATGAAAAATCTTGAAAACGCTTTCCTGATCCGAAATCACCCCAAAAACCGGATTTTTGCAATTTTTATGGTTTTTTTACTGATTTGAAGTCAGGGAAGCGTTTTCAAGATTTTTCAATGCTCTTAATCGATTCCTCGCATAGAACCCCCCTATAGAGTTAATTTTAGAAAAAAAATTTGGCGAAAATTTGGTCGAAAAATCGCAAAAATCCACTTTTTAGCCACCCTGTAATTTTAACAAAAATTATGATGTTCAAAAAGCTTCTTTCACAAATAATGGAGCAAAAAATTTTTGTTTTTTTTTAAGTCCTAGTGAGTTCGAACTCGTGGGCCTAAAGTTGCTTAACTTGCCAGATCAGACGTGCAGCTTCCTTACCCACTCCACAAAATATCGAAAAAAATATTTAGGTATTATACCGATACGAAAATATCGAAATAAGAATTTTGATACAACAACCCTAGTAATGAGATTGAAATATGCTAAGTCGAGCTAGTGACCGAGCGGTGTGCTGGACAAGTCTTGTATCGACATGTCTGTGCCTTAACGGTCGGGAGTGCTCAGGGTTATTAGTATGTGTGCAAGATGATTAATTTACGTTTCCTGGTGTTAAGGAAGGCGAGAGTACTAGGAAATAACAACTCGCTCCATAAAAAGATTGTTGCAGTGGCAAGAGATAAGTGAAATCGAAAGCTTCAAGTTCAGCAACGGCCATGGGTCGTTGCTGAAGTGGTCTTTGCCCAGGAACGGCATCTCTAGCGCTGACGGGTGCGATTACGCCCTCGTCCAGTTTTACGGAAACGTAACAAATATATATTAAAGTTAAAAAAATAATGACTTACTCGTAGGCTAATGCCAGAAACGGTATCTGTTATCATTGCCCCTAAAGCCCATAAATCATTTCTAAAATCATGGGAAATTGGCTCAAAGATACGTTCAGGTGGGACATAATATTCATTTCTACATGTCTCAGCCAATTTCATATATTCATTATAAATTGAAGAACAACCAACCTCTTCGGGTACATAAACTGAATGAGTAAAAATTTTATTTTATTTTAAAATTTTAGGGTTTTAATAATCTTCATTTAACCCGTTAAGGTGTACTAGATTTTTGCACTGATAAAAAACTCGAAAAAAATTTGAAAATTTTTTGTTCATTAAATTTAGTGTTTAAACGACTCGAAATCAAAAATCGCGTCGAAAAATCTTTTTTCCTTATGGAAATATTAGCTTTTGAAAAAAGTTGCCCTCATTTTTGGACCAAAAAGAAAATTTTAGGGTCAAAAATAAAAATACATTTTAAGCTTTTCTCATGATCCCAGAAGGTAAGAAAAATGATTTTGTTCATTTTCTTAAGGTTTCTCTAGGCGAGGAATCCGAATTTGAAGTCGTTTTAAAGATTGAACTTTTTACAATTATTTTTGATGGTTTATATATATGGGAAAATAAGATTAGTTCAAACCTTAGTTTTAATTAATAATATTTTCCCGTCAATACAACCACGCAGGGATGCATGAGTTACGTGTACGAAATTTTGTTGGACCGTAATTATTACGGATTAGGATTACGAAAAATTTTTGCTTACTGTTCATCCCTAAATCCCGACACTGTTGCATTTTCGTACAAACCATTTCGAAAGGTTCTTTCATTTCATATAATCGTAGCGCATCATTAAGATTCCATGCATTATGGAATAAAGTAATTTTAACCGAGCCACTTTTATGTAAAAGAATAGATTCACGTTGGATATAACCATGTGCATATCCTCTTTCATTCAGATAGCAAAGAACTTTAAGAACTACCACGGAAATGTGCGCAAGTACAGAATATGGCAATTGAATAATTTTAGTTCTTTCGGTTTTTCTTGGATTTAATAAATAATAAAGTCTTCCGAAGCAACAATCCATTCCTTCTAAACACATGCATTCTTGTCCCGAGAATACCATAAGACCATAAAATGATACAATTTCAGGATTAGATTGAAATTTTAGATATAAAGCTATCTCCTTTTCGATCTCGGAAACCGACACTTGAAGCGAAATATTTTTTCTTGAATGTTTGTGAAAAACTAATACTTGTTCCCATTTAGGACAAAAATGTCGTTTGGTAAATTTTATATCATGTAAAGTAGTTTCATAAATTTCATGATCATCCGGAAATTTTAATTGATTTGGTCTAACGATTTTAATAGATTGATCTAACGATGCATTTGCAAGTGCATATTCAAGTTTTAAAAAACGGCTCTAAAATCAGTTTTTAACACAAACCTTCCAAATTTCGTGGACCGAGCTTCGCCCGTATTTTTTCTTGTTCATATATATGAAATGTAGCGACCAAAAACTACCGTTTTATAATACTTTCAACCTTTTTACGCACTTCCGGTTGCCGCCATGACCTCACTCAAGAGGCGTAGCTGGACAGTTTTCCCTCCGAGACTTTATCGAGTCCGAGAGGGACTCTCGTGATTGGAGAGTCTTTGTTATGTCTTGATCTTAAAGAGTGTTTTTGTTCTTTCTGTCAGTATTCCCCTCCTCATGTAACACCTTAATAAATATCATTATTACGAGTACCGCATAATACAGTTATTCTGTGCACAATTCATCGTAAGTTAGGTCGGCATGTAATTATAAGGTAAGCATTATTCAAATGGAACCTATTTACTTGAGGAGATATTTTATTTATTTGAGGAGATAAAATATTTATCTGAGTATATTTGTTTGAGTATATTTATTTGAGGAGATAAAATATTTATTTGGATATATTTATTTGAGTAGACAAAGGATAAGCCTAAGACTAAAACTAAGCCTAAGGATGGGCTTAAGCCCAAAGCTAAGCCTAAGGCTAAGCCTAAGTCTAAGCCTATGGCTAAGCCTATGACTAAGCCTAAGCCCAAGGCTAAGCCTAAGCCTAAGCCTAAGGCTGAGCCTAAGCCCAAGACAAAGCCTAAGTCTAAGCCCAAGACTAAGCCTAAGTCTAAGGCTAAGCCTATAGCTAAGCCCAAGCCTAAGCTCAAGGTTAAGCCTAAGGCTGAGCCTAAGCCCAAGACTAAGCCCAAGGCTAGGCCTAAGCCTAAGGCTGAGCCTAAGCCCAAGACAAAGCCTAAGTCTAAGCCCAAGACTAAGCCTAAGTCTAAGGCTAAGCCTATAGCTAAGCCCAAGCCTAAGCTCAAGGTTAAGCCTAAGGCTGAGCCTAAGCCCAAGGCTAGGCCTAAGTCTAAGGCTATGGCTAAGCCTAAGGCTAAGCCCAAGCCTAAGGCTAATCCTAAGCTCAAGGCTAAGCCTAAGTCTAAGCCCAAGGCTAAGCCTAAGCCTAAATATACTCAGATAAATATTTTATCTCCTCGAATAAATATACTCAAATAAATATACTCAGATAAATATTTTATCTCCTCAAATAAATAAAATATCTCCTCAAATAATAATATTTCATTATAAAAATACAAATGTCGTTCACTGACTCAACTAGGACCCATTTCTACTTCCCCAACGAATTCGATGGGCACGGAGCTTCCGCGCGAAATCTGCTAACCCAATTCAAACCCGAGAATTCAAGCTTACCCTGGAGATCTTCGGGCTATCCTTATTGGATGAAGTGTCCCAGTTGGATAAACTGTCATTGGATGAAGTGGGATACCTCCCCAAAATGACACTTTAGGGTTTCTATGCTAGAAGGCGATTGCGCGCATTGAAAAACATGCTTCTTTGACCCTGAATAAAAAAAGAAAATAACCCGAAGGTTTTTTAATACTTTTTTGTACTGATTCAGGGTCAGGGAAGCGTTTTCATCAATTTTCAAGCGATTTCTACCATAGGAGCCACCCCTAAATAAAAAGTTCATTATATTATTTATCACAAATTTTTGTGTGGCCTTATATCTGCCCATTTTGGATTTTTAGGAGCACCTATTGCAGTAATAAATATTTTTGAATTATTATTATTGAATAGAAATAATTGCTTGATGCTATTACGGATGATACTATTGGAGACTAGTAAAAAGAAACCATTGATGAACTGAATGGCTAATGGCAAAGATAGTATGATTAATCCGACCCAGTTTGAGTCATTTTCAAATATGGTATAGTTCAATATTACACCTGTGACTTGGACTCCACAAAGTATGGAAAATTGTAGGGCCTAAATATTGTTTTATCACATAGTTACTTTAAAAAGGGTGACCAAAAAAAGTGAATTTTTGAATTCTTCTAGCAAATTTTACAAAAAAGTTTTTTATGACCCATATGTCGGAACCTAGTGGTCGTTTTTAAGAAGATTATTTTCTAGGCTCGGTGTCTAGTGGTTTTCAAACTTAGACTCCGACAATTCTTTTAAACGATCAGTCCAGTAAGTTATAATCATATGAAAAAATGATATATTCGGAAAGATCATTAAAAATAAAACATTTTTTGTTTTTGCGGTATGTCCTGAATCGTTGTAGTTTTTGAGATAATTACGTTTGAAATTTTGAATTGTGTACAAGCTCTTCGTTGTAATAAACAAACTTTTTTGAATTTTTTGCGGAAAAATCGATTTTTACATCAATTTTTTAAA
>JAQGBS010001486.1:0-15586 GCA_034698545.1 Acrobeloides obliquus
GTAAGTTGTGCCGCGTTGTAAAACGGCGGCACAACTCGCGGCACGACCGGCACAACTCACGGCACGACTGATAACGCGCACCCTAATGGGCAAAAATTACAACAAAAAGGCGATTTTGCGACCTTTTTTGGAAGCTCAAATATGGAAAGGTCCAAAAAAGATCGAAAAAATAACAAAAAAATTTCCATTTCAAATATTTACGAGACTGTTTCTGCAGAAAAAAGACTTTCAGGCCTCAAATATGAAGTTAGTCATAGAAAAATGGTTATAAAATAATAAAAAACTGAAGGAAACTTAACAACTTTGTAAAATTTTTGCTGAATAACTTCATTAATTTTGCAAATATTTGTTAACAAAATCAATGGAAAAAAACTGGTTTTCGAGTTCCAAATACGAAGTTGGTACCTAATTTCTGACCCGTTTCTACGAAGTTAGGAAGCACGATACCCCCATTGGGCAGGCATGCGAACAGGGTACTGTACCTCCTTGTGTATGTGTACCCCTATTACCTGGAGATGTGTTTTGCTGGGAGCTACTCGATTTGTTCAAAGGCGGCTGCTTATTACTAAAATTATCCAATGGTCACAAATATCTAACTTCGTAATTACCTATCAAATTGAGGTCGTGGTAAACGAGCACCCAGAAATTTGATCATTGGTTTGTGAGCGCGAGCTACCTAAATTATACTGAAAGTTTAAAAAAATTATAAATAAATCAAGTAAGGCTACACTCCGCTAGTTACCAAGATCAATATTTAACAAAGAATTATCAGCCTCAAACATACTGTTCAGAACAAGTATCGATTAGGTATCTCACTGAACGTGAGATTTTTTGGAAAAATTTTTTTATTTTCTGGAATCGACCCCTCTAGGGGTAATTTTATGCGGGAAATCCGAATTTCACATTTTCGAGATCTGAAAATCTTTCCCCAAAGTAAGAAAAGGCTATTTATATGACGTATGGCATGTGATCTCCAGATGGTTGAAAAAAATACCTGTGAAAAATTCGCTATAGAAGTAAATTGCATATTTCCACTAGAAATCGGATTATTTATAATACTACTTTGTGTAGCAGCTTTCAAATCATGTAGTTTAGGATTAACTTTAAAGAATATCCGAAGAAATCGTACCAATAAAGATGATGATTCTTGTCTAGATGCAAGAAACCTAAAAAACGTAATTTTTTGATTCTATATATCGTGAAATGCAGGCTCTAGAATTCAGGAACGAGGCAGTGCCGTAACTACAGGGTGTGCCAAAAAACCGTACTTTTGCTTTTGTTGGCGAAAAGTTTTCAAATTTTTTTCAACATTTGAGGCCCAAAACTCGCATGAAAATATAGGTGATTTTTTGAAAAAATTTTCACCAAAAAACGCAAAAATACGGTTTTTTGGCTCACCCTTCATAGGTGAGTAGAGAGGATAATAACCCTTAAAATTTATAAATAAAAAACGATAAGAATCACCCTTTAGATTGCACAATTTTTCAAAAAAATTATACTAATGGTCACCTATTATGAAAAATTTCAACAAAAATGGTCATTAGGACAGCCGTCACTACCATTTCACAGATATCCATCACGAGGGCAACCATATGTGGGCAGGGTGGGTCAATATTGTATTTGAAAAGTGCGGAGAGGCGTTTCCAATTTCTGGAAAAATCATCGACCAAAAAAGGTCGCCAAAAACTTATGGAGGTGGGGTCAATATATTGATCCCTGCCCACCTATGACAACCGTCATTTAAAAACGAACTTTCTTGAAATTCAAAAGTGACTCTATTTTAGATCGAATGATTATGGTAACGGACTCTAGCAAAATTAGAAACGATGAAAACGCAAAATTGGAATGCTCCAAAAAATATAATTTTTTTGAAAAAATGGACAATTTTGATGAAAAAGTAGAAAAAATTGATTGAAAATAGAAATTTTACAAAATATGAACTTTTTTTGACAAAACGAGTTGCGTTTCCAATTTTCCGCTGTTGTAAATTTTTGCGTTTCTAATTTTGCTAGAGCCTGGTAACGGTTGTCAATCAGTGACGGATAGCGGTTGCCACAGGCACGCTTGGTAGTGACTAGTTGTCCTAGTGCCCAAAAATGTCCAACATTTTTCCTTTTTCAACAAAAATAAACAAAATTTTAAACAATTACGTTCGAAAAGCAGGAAATAATCGTTCACTTATCGACATAATGGAACTGTATTGACGGAGACTGACAAAGTGACTGGGACTGTACAAAGGTTTCGGCTCTAAAAAAAGTAAAACTTTAGACTAAAATTTAAAGGATATATTTTTCTATAGCCAAAAATGTAACACAAAAACAAAGTTTAGATTTTTCAAAACTTTGAACACAATATCAAAACACAAACAAGAAATGAAAAATTCTTTTCACCGCGGCGCAACCACAGAAATTGGCGTTATCTCAACCAAAGTTGTTGTTCCATTACTCGATTTCTTTTAAAACTAGTCTAAAATTTCGCAAAAGGGACGTTCTTTAACACATGAAACAAATTTCAAAAAAATTTTTTATCACTCCTTCTAGTTTAATCTGGCGATTATGTTTTCCTAAAATTTTGTAGTAAAATCATCAGCTTTTCTTTTTTATTCACTAATCAAGTGTAAAAACAGGATAATTTTCGTAAATTAGAAATTCAACATTTTTTGGTTTATTGGAGGGGAGAAAGTTAGGGGACTTTTGACAAAAGTTAGGGGATTCGGACTTCACGGCGGCGTGATCGGGGGAGTAAAAGCGTACAGGGGGGGGGGGTAAAAGTCCTCGCCTAAGGGATAAAAGTCTTGACATTTCAAAAACGTGTTTTTTCCTGTATACAATTTCGTTTTTCTTTGTAGTTTTACATACAATTTTTAGAGAATGTCAAAAAATTCTAGTCCTAGCCATAGGCGCTTGTCTGCTCCGAGCACGCCTAGAGATGTCATTATTGGAACACTAGTGCAAATTGCACGGAAATATCTTTTTATTAACGTCCGAAAGAAAGCGGCATTTTATTTGGCGTTAGTAATAGTACTTTCTCTAATTGGTGCATATTTCCCTTTGCCAGAAGGCTATTATCTTGTTCAGGTACAGTTTTTAGCCCCAGGAAGGTTGTCACTGTAAAAAGCCCAGTGGCGTAATTACGGAGGGAGCAGGAAAAACTCCTCCATTCATGCCGAAGTCCGAAAAAATCATAAGGGTCCTCCCTTATGTGTTGAAAATTTTTTGATTGAAAATTTCTCTATTTTTGACTAAAAAAGCCTATTTTTACATAATTTTTCATTAAAAATTGGTAATTTTTAGAAAAATCAATCGCTTCACCCCATTCCTCGGCTGAAATTACGCCACTGAAAAAGCCTTCCTTAACAATTTTTCATGCTTTTTGTTGAAAAAAAGCCTTAAAAAAAATTCACGTTCAGTGCGACGCTTCAACTATACTAGTTCCCAACGTTTTCTAGAAACACAACCTTCTCAATCAGTATGGAGTGAAAATCGGCTGGTTTTGGACATGTTTCTTATTGGGCCCGTTTATTTGGTTGACATCAAAATTACATTACAATTCAAACATGAAAGCTTTATCGAATCTTGCTCGACTGGGCGTTGCTACTTGTCTTTGGTATTTGTGCACATCAGCGTAAGTTTTGAAAGTTTTAGGGATGTTTTTGCTCCAGACTTTTTTTCCATAAAGGTCAAAAAAGCTGGATCTACTTTGGCTGGAGAGACCCAGTCAACTTGGTCTCAAAACTTATATTAAAAATTCAAAAATTTTATTCGAAAATGCGCTTTCTAGGGGTAATTTTACATGAGAATACAATTCGAATGTTATTTTCATGTCAGAAAGTGTGAAAATGAGTGTTTTTTTAAGATTTGAAGAACGAACTGGCAGCTTAATATTCAGTCGATAGTTGAATTGTTTTGTTTTTGAGTTGTTTTCTTGATACATAAATATCTATTTTTTCACAATTTCTGAAGCATTTGGCGTGAAAATAACATCAGAATCGTGTTTCTCATGTAAAATTATCCTTAGAAAGCGCATTTTCAAACAAAATTTAAGTTTTGAGACCATGTTGACTGGGTCTCCCCAGCCGAAGTAGCTAAAAAAAGCTTTTAGCTTTGTCGACTTTGAAAGAAGAACTGGCCAGTGTCATGGATTTGAAGCATTATCTCGTCATCACTGCAGTGATAAAGGTGGAAAATGGATTCCTGGGTTTGATATTAGTGGCCATTGTTTCTTGCTAATCTATAGTGTTTTAATTGTGTGCGAAGAAGTGGGGTTTTTATAGATTTGTTTGAAAAAATTTGATTTTTTAGGCTGTAGCTTTCAAGAATTGGCCAACTTCACCCAAAACTACTCCACAACACATACCATCTGCTCGAGAGTATGTAGAATTTCATGTAGCTTCAGGACATGTACAATATTTATTTATTGCCATGGCTGTATTCCATTTCCTTTGGGCAAGTTATTCATAGCTGTCTCATTGTAAATTTTTTTCATGAGCAACACAAGCAATTTGATTGACTAGGGTCAGCGATATTAAAACGATTGATCAAACATGAGAAAATTTTCGCTGATTTGATCCTTTTCTGCAGTCAAAATTCAAAAATTCCTTCGAATCCGTGTTCCTACATGAGGACCAAAGAGGAAAAAATTGATTTTTTAAAAATTCTCCAAATCGGCTGATTTTTTGTAGCGTTAGGAAATTCAAAATTTCCCGATTCAACCCCCTTCCCTCAGTTATAATTCAAAAATTCCTTCGAATTCGTGTTCCCACATCCGAAAACCCCAAGGATTTTCGGGTGTGGGGAACACGAATTCGAAGGAATTTTGGAATTGTGACTGCAGGAAAGAGGGTCGAATCACCAAATTTTTTTCTAGTGCTTGATCAATCGTTTAAATATCGCTGACCCCGAGTCAATGCTCATGTGTTGCTCATGAAAAAAATCGACTATATTCGAAATTTTAGGATGTCCAACTGGTCATCACAAGTCTGTATTATCATACGCTTTCGCATAAATTCCTGGGTGCTCTTATTGGAATAATTTGTTGGTTTTTTACTTATCAAATATGGTACCCGAATTTCTATCCACACGTTCCGGTGCGAAGACATTTAAAGTCGTTTTGAGATAAACGAAGAGTGATTATTTAAAATATTTTTACCTCTAGTGTTTTTTAACAGCCTTGTGATTTTTTTGTTGAAAAGTTTTTAAAGTGTTCATATAGTTTTATTTTTGTTTAGTTTATAGTATAAAGAACTTTCTAAAATTGGTTCTATTTGTTTATGAAATGCGTTATAGACGCAGTTTATTTATTAATACTTATTTAGAATACCCCTTCTGTGGAACATGCCCTTTAGTTGGCTCAAAATTCGCATAATTCAAGTGCTTTGTCAATTTTTATTTTGAATTTTCTCGTCTTTTTGAATTGTGATAATTTTATATTGTTTTCGAATATCGTTTTGAATAACATCACGTATCTTTTATGTGTTGTTATAACATTTCCGTTCATTAGAGCCTATGCTCGTGAAAACTGTGTCTATTGAGCGCTTTTTATACTACTTTTGGAAGCTCGAATTATGCGAATTTTGAGCCTACTCAAGGGCATGTTCTACAGAGGAGGTATTCTAAAAAAATATAAGTGGTTACGCGTCATTTGAGGCTCAACTTTTGAGTCCCCGACATTTGAGACTCTGACATTCGAGGAATTTGTACCCCCCTTTAAGCCTCAAATGACGCGTAACCAAATAAGTACTTTATGGTTAACCAGAATTTGAGGCTCCAATATGTTACTGAATAAATCCTTCAAACCGTTTGGAATCTTCGAAATGGCTATACGGAACAATTGTCCATGGCATCGCTCGAACTTTAGGCCAGTATATTTTCCTATGAAAGTGAATCGAAAGCTGAAAGTTGGTAGTGTTGAAGCGCGAATGAAGACAGTTGGTGGTCGTCAGATAATTATGAGAAGAGTGCTTCAAGAAAAACCTTTTCTTGGCTGGGGTCATGATCCGAGAGAGCCTGTTACAAAGCTTTCATATCCACTATGAAAGGTGTTTTTCCAATTTTATTGTTTATATTCAAAATTCGTTTGTTCTTTTTTTAAAGACATGATTTTTTCTTTAGGACGTGAATAAAAGTTATAATACAAAGAGAACTTGTAATTTTGATAATAACATTTCAGACACAATAAAACGGAACTACTTCAGCTCTTATACCCCATTGAATGGTCTAAAATCGAAAAATTTTATTTTTCGAAATTTTCTCAAAAATGATCCTATTAGGAGAATTTGATGCGGGAAACACGTTGGCGATGTTATTTTAGCGTAAAAACGCTGATTTTAGGCAATTTGATCAATGCTTTACCAACTGCGCCATGAAAACAACGGGTTTTATTTCTGATCAAATACCTAAGCTGAAAAGGCAAAAATGAAAAATTGAATTTTTAATTTTTTTTCAGAGGCGTACCCCCATGATTTTGGTGTCGTTTTTCTTCTCTCACTGAGCTCTTTTCAAAAATCTAAGTCGTAACGGGATTGGACTTAAGTTACAAATTTTGGTGACACAAACAAACATTTCTCGTTTAATATTAAAAGATATATGTCATTGAAAATCTTTTTCTCGAGTTTTTTCGTTTGATTGTCATCGGATCTAGAAATAAAAGTTTTAAAACATGATCCAAAAGTGATTTTAAAACGATCCGTTTCCTAATTTAACTTCTTTACTATTACCAACTTTTGCACCCAAAATAAGTTTATAAGTCCAAATTGTAACGTTTTCCCGCCAAAATCTACAAAAATAATCAATCAAAACATAAATCTATAATTAGAATCATAAAATGACATTTCCTATATATCTCTTGACTGTTTAAGAATCTGTAAAACTAGGTCTAACACTCTCTGTAAACATGTTTTCCAACTAGGCCACATTTAAATAGAGTTAACATATAAACAAAAACAAGTTACTCATTAAGATCAATTATGAAATTCTTGTGTTGTTTCATTTTATTTGTTATACTTATGACATATTTGATAACTAGTACTCTAGCAAAGCCAATTCCACAAATATACAGCGATATTCCAAGTGCAAATCCGTCCTGTTGGTATTTTTGTGTTCTCAGTGTCATTTAATTCAGATATATTTTATTTAAAACTCGAAATAAAATGTAATTCATATGTTGTATCAGATTTGGAAATCCACCCAAATCAGAATCGGATGTCACAAAATTTTAGACCTATATTCTGATAGTACTAACCGAGTTATAAACTTTTGTTTTTGGTTGTCGACACGCTGACTCCTTCCTTTGGAGATACAGGTTCTATAAGGGTCAAAATCTATTTTTAAGTTTCTCCTTTGTAAATAGGTCTTTGTTTGGTTTCGAATATTAACCTCTGCGGTGCAGTGGCGAAGCCGTCGGCCGTTCACCACAATGGAGCGGGGTTCAAAATTGGTTAAAATTTATTAAAAGAATTAAATAAATAAAAACTTTATTTACAGCTTTGAGGGCCGCAACATAATAAACAAATAATAAAGAAAACTTGAATCGTCATAACAATTAAAACTTAATATGACATGACATAACATAACACAACGCCATTTTAGCCTATGGATATTACGCTGAAAAATAAAATTGGTTAAAAGAAATCAAAATTGGTTAAAAGAATCTATCACCTTCATAGTGGATATGAAATCTTTGTAACGGGCTCTCTCGGATCATGACCCCAACCAAGGAAAGGTTTTTCTTGAAGCACTCTTCTCATAACTATCTGACGTCCAGCAACTGTCTTCATTCGTGCACTATCATTTTTCAGCTTTATTTTTACTTTCATAGGAAAATACACTGGATTAAAATTCGAGCGATGCCATGGACAATTGTTTCTTATGAAAATTCCAAACGGCTTGAAGATTTTTCCCAAGGGCTTATTCCAAACGGCTTGAAGAAGTAACATACTCAAATTTCTAACTATAATTTAGGTACAGATAAATAGGTACTTATTTAGAAAACCTCTTCTGTGGAACATGCCCTTAATCGGCTCAAAATTCGTATAATTTGAGCTTCAAAAAGTAGTATAAAAAGCGCTCATAGACACAGTTTTCACCGGCATAGGCTCTAATGAAACGAAAATTTTATAGCAACACATAAAACATTAACAAAAAAACAACAATCAATAATACATATTTATTATTCATAAAGATTCTCGAAGTTGAATTCTTCTACTTGGTTAATGGCTCATCATCGGCAAAAAAATTCATCCACATACGAATGAAAATTTCCAGACGGCGTCCGGAAACGTGTTTGAATTTGCCTGAATATTGACACGAAAACCATGAATTCGATTTCGTTTCATTATATCGTTTTGTTCGTATCGTTTCATTTGTATTCGTTCCATTCTCTTTGTTTCATAGAGCCTATGCTGGTGAAAACTGTGTCCATTGAGCGCTTTTTATACTACTTTTTGAAGCTCGAATTATGCGAATTTTGAGCCGATATAAGGGCATGTCCACAGAAGGGGTATTCTAAGTACAGATAAATAAACTGCGTCTATAACGCATTTCATAAATAAATAGAACCATTTTAGAAAGTTCTTTACTATAAACTAATTTGTAAGCAAAAATAAAACTATATGAACAACACTTTAAAACTTTTCAAAAAATAAAATCACAAGGCTATTCAAAAACACTAGATGTAAAAATATTTTAAATAATCACCTTTCGTTGGTCTCTAAACGACTTTAAATGTCTTCGCACCGGAACGTGTGGATAGAAATTCGGGTACCATATTTGATAAGTAAAAAACCAACAAATTATTCCAATAAGAGCACCCAGGAATTTATGCGAAAGCGTATGGTAATACAGACTTGTGATGACCAGTTGGACATCCTAAAATTTCGAATAGTCGATTTTTTTCATGAGCAACACACGAGCATTGATTCGAGGTCAGCGATATTTAAACGATTGATCAAGCACTAGAAAATTCAAAAATTTCGAGAAAATTTGCCGATTCGACCCTTTCTTGCAGCCCAATTCAAAAATGCCTTCGAATTCGTGTTCCCCACACCCGAAAACCCCGAGTACAAAAAATCAGAATTTTTTGCAAAATCAATTTTCTCGCTTGAAGAAACAAGAGGAAAAAATCGATTTTTCAAAAAATTCTCTTGATTTGTACTTTTCGGGTGGGGGAACGAATTCTAAGGAATTTTTGAATTTTGACTGCAGGAAAGGGTCAAATCAGCGAAAATTTTCTCGAAATTGTTGAATTTTCTAATGCTTGATCAATCGTTTCAATATCGCTGATCCTGAGTCAATCAAATAGTTCGTGTTGCTCATGAAAAAAATTCGACTATACAATCAGCAAGCTATTAATAACTTGCTCAAAAAATGAAAGACAGTAATGGATAAATATTGTACAAGTCTTGAAGCTACCTGAAATTCTTCATATTCTCGAGTAGTTGGTATGTACTATGGAGTAGTTTTGGGTGAGGATGGTTTTTTTAAAGCACTCTTCTCATAATTATCTGACGACCACCAACTGCCTTCATTCGCGCTTCAACACTACCAACTTTCAGCTTTCGATTCACTTTCATAGGAAAATATATTGGCCTAAAATTCAAGCGATGCCAAGTCTTGAAAGCTACAGCCTAAAAAATCAATTTTGTTCAAACAAAGCTATAAAACCCCACTTCTTTGCACATAATTAAAACACTATAGATTAGCAAGAAACAATGGCCACTAATATCAAACCCAGGAATCCATTTTCCACCTTTATCACTGCAGTGACGACGAAATAATGTTTCAAATCCAAGACACTGGCCAGTTTTTCTTTCAAAGTCGATAAGACTAAAAGCTTTTGTGATCTTTGTGACAAAAAAATCTAGAGCAAAAACACCCCCTAAAAACTTTCAAAACTTACGCTGATGTGCACAAATACCAAAAACAAGTAGCAACACCCAGTCGAACAAGATCCGATAAGGCTTTCATGTTTGAATTGTAATGTAACTTTTGACGTTTCCAGTAGTAAGTAAGCGTGTATGCTGAATACGATCCAATTGGTTTTTGAGCGAAACTCATGTTTTCGTGTCAATATTCAGACTTTCGAAAAATTGGGGCCTCAAAGATGTACCCTAGGTTTAAAATGTTGATATTTCACTATAAAACTCGGTTTTTTACGAAATTTTTGACGTTCCTAGGATTCTTCTAGGCGCTGAACAAGAATCCGCTGTTATTTTTTGTCCTAGAGCTCGGGATTATGGTCAAAACTGGATTACAAAGAACAGAAAAATTTTTAAAGTCATTTTTCAGGCATAGAAAAAATTTTGAATGGAAAATGGGGGGAGCACCTCAGAATGAGGGGAAGCACTTGATTTTTGCTAAAAATTGCCAATTTTGAATGAAAAAAATTACGGTAATAGAAATTAGGACCGAAAAAAATTTTCTCGAATTTTTTCGAAACCATGTTAGAAATGTTCTCCGCATTGAAATACATTTGCCAGAAAGAAATTTTGGCCGAAAAAATTATCTTGGGTGTTTTAGAAAAGTTAGAAAATTCAAAAAATACACGTAAAATCGATGGTATTGAGCTTCGGACATGGTTTTGAATTTTTTATGGATCGAATTTCTGCTTATACAGGGGGAGGCAAAAGTCCTGGCCTAGGTGGACAAAAGTCGGCGCCACCACACTTGCGGAGTACTACTTGCGGAATCGACATTTGCGGAGTAATACTTGCGGATACTACAATTGCGGAACCGACATTTGCGGACCTACACTTGCGGACCAAATTTGAATTTTTTTTAAATATTTTAATTTCGTACACAAGTGTTTAAATTTGTTTTAAAAAATTTTTAAATGTTCATTTGCGATTATTTAAAAAATTCAAATTTGGTCCGCAAGTGTAGTATCCGCAAGTGTAGAATCCGCAAGTATTACTCCGCAAATGTCGATTCCGCAAGTGTGGTGGCGCCCAAAAGTCCTGACCCAAGGGACAAAAGTCTTGACATTTCAAAAACGTGTTTTCAATTCTGGACGTGAAAACACCTTTTCAGCATTTTTGTCAATATCAGGACTTTTGTCCGCCTAGGCCAGGACTTTTGCCTCCCTCTGTATACCTGATGAATTGTAAGCGGATAAACATTTATTTGCACGCAAAATAATTTTTTTCTTACGCATGCTTTTTTTGCACACAAAATGATTTCGCGTGCAAAAAAAATCATGTGTGCAAAAAAATTATTTTTGCGTGCAAAGAAAATGTTTATTCATTGTAAGCTTGTTTTCAATGTTAAAAATTCTTCTGTTCATTTATATACCATTAGCCAAATAATAATCACGTGGGATAATGAGATTTGAAAATTTATTTAATTTGGCTAATCCAAAATTATTTTCATATTTCAAGTGATCAGCATTTGTGGATAATCTTCTAAAGCTTTTAATCTGGATCACGAAAAGGAGCCGCTTAGAAAGCAAATGCCAAATAATATCGAAACATGAGTGTTAGATTGCAGGATTGGCTAAATTAGTGAAAGGTTTGTGTTGGCATTGTTATAAAATAATTTTCTGTTCGTTTTCTTGAGAACTATCCAATTCCCAACCCCCTAAGGTAATGTTCCTAATAAATCAAAAGATGAAAAGCTGTGAAAATTGTTGAGCTATAAAGATAATTTTCCGAGAATCCATTGGACAATGTAACACATTGTCAATGTTTTATGTTTTCATTCACTGTCCAGGCAAGAAAATTGATGAAAGACGAGTTTGAAAAATTAGCTTATTTGAAAATTCGATTAAACTATTGTATCCTCAGCGCGAAATTTATTTTTTTCATTTCCGGTGTGGCAAAAACCTACGCCACTGAGTTCGCAAGAGAGATATTGCACTTTAATTTTCAATCTGATTTTTTAGGAATGGAAAAGAAATTTATAACCCAAATGAAATATCATATCAAGACTTGGGCGAAACGAATATTCTCGTATGAAAATCTCGTAAATGTTTTATTTTGGAATACTCTTATTATGTGTCTTTTACTACCTTTGATAGTGGTCAACTTGACATTATATTATGTAAAAGAAAGTGTTGATCTTCATGGAGCTTTTCAAGAGGTATTGTTTTTGTACATTTTCTGGTTTTTAAGTAAAGATTTTAAGGGGATTTTCTTGAGGCGTTATCAATTGATTGGAATATTGTTATTTACTTGTACTGATTTGATTCTGTTTATGCTAGTAAAATTTATCAAAGACTATAGTCCTATTTTTGTTGGATGTTCTACTGTAAGATATCTATATATTGAAGATTTATATTAGTAGTGCGCAAAGTTATAAATTTTTCACCACGAAAAATTTTTATCTTGTCCATATTTAAAGCCGGTGGCATATTTGCTCAAAAATTTTTGCCCAAAATCGAATTTTTGCTTAAAAATTAGATTTTTGTTCACAAATCGATTTTTTCTCAAAAATCGAATTTTTGCTCAAAATAATCAAAACATAAGAGGAGGCGGAAAACATTAGGAATTTTTTTAATTTCAAGGGGCTATTGCCCCACCCTATGCCACTGGTTTAAATTATTTCTTCATAGGAGTTTTCCGATAACAATGTACCTTTAAAAAAAACCAATTTTAGGATTTAAAAATTAAACTTTTTTGTGGAAGTCGGTTTATTCCTCTTGTAATGTTTCTCAACTTAGTCAAGCCAATCGAATTACTTGATATAAATAAAAATTGTACGTTTGTTCAGTTGAGGTGGTATGAGAGAGGACTTGAATTTTTAATTTTTAGATACATCACCATTTTCATGGTTAATTCGATTGGTGGTATTTTTGCTGATCTTGGTTAACTTCCTACCACTTCTCTATGCGGAGTTTCAATTTCTATATTCTGTTGGAAAAAATACACCTAAAGCAATTCAATTCCCAACAACCCAAGAGTGCCCTATAAATAAAGATGACGAAAAGTTATCAAAAGAATTGTTAAAATCCTATAAATGGGAACAAAAGGCACCAGGTTGGTGAAAATTCGATTTATATCGGGGTTTGTGTATTGAAGCGATGACCAATTTGTTATAATACATCAATTTTTCTTTGATTCAGGATCAGGGGAGCGTTTTTATGCTTCGGGAATGCGCGCAATCGATTCTCCGCATAAAATTAGCCCTAATAGAGTCATTTTTGGAAAAAATTTTCGGATCGAAAAACGTCAAATTCCGGTTTTTTGATACACCCTATACATAATTTTTTAGCTATTTTATTTTTGTCAATAAAGTCGTGTCTACTATTTTTCTTCATATTAGAAGTATCGATAATAGATTTGCGTTTGAATTCTCCTCTGTCGTTGGATTATCCATTAATTATTTCGACTTCGAATATGTTGTTTGTATATTTTGGACATCGAAGTGTCCGTGTCAAGTACAACATTAATGAGACAAAAAAGTTAGTTTTCTTTTTCTTTATATAAAACCAGGGGTGTGCCAAGTCTGCTGATGTTTTCAGAAAAGCGTTGATTTTGAGATGCCAAATCTGACCAAATGCTGATTTTTCAGTATCAAATCTGATTTTTGGAGATGCGAAATTTTCGTCAAATTTATAGGAAATATAATGGAAAATTAGCTGTATTTTGTTCCTAATTTTTGAAGTCAGATTTTCTGATTTTGAACAAATGTTCTTGGCATCTTTGTGTGTAAAACTGATTATTTCTAGATCTATAATCACTATGGAATATGTTTGTATTGATGGAAAGAGATGTTGTAGCGCCTTAAAGAATCGCCAACTTTTATCTTATAACTATACCGAAGACACCAAATTCCAACATGTTGATTTGGAATACAATCTACTAACCGAATCACAGTTATCTACATGGTTAAAAGAGAAACTGCTCGAGAGAATTTATACAGTCTAAGATTAAGTCATTCTAACAAGGAATCATCCCGAAGTGTGGCATCTCGAAATAGTTATCAAATTCATACAAAATTGTTTCTCATATACGACTTCCTATCAAGTGATCTAATTTTTTCCCCGTGAAACATGTTTGATTTAGCTCCAAAAGGGTCGATTTTTAGTAGAAATTTAGTAGCATAAAAATTCGAAAAATTTTCAGCGAATTTTTGTTTAAAAATCATTTTTAACAACCAATAATGTGATTTCACAGCAAAGTTTGCAACAAAAAAGAAATTTTTCAAACTTTTATGTTGAATTTCTACTAAAAATCGACCCATTTGGAGCTATAGAAAGAAATAAAAAATGTTTCACGGGGAAAAAATTTGATACTTTTGGTAGGAAATCATATATAGTCATATATGCGGAACAATTTGGGATAGATTGCAATTTCGATGTCACACTTGGGATAATTTTGTATAAGTTTATTATAAAGCTTTTATGTACCCATACAAACTCAATAAATATACAGTTTTTTAGTACCGAGAGCCGAGCGCTCGGAAGGTTGAAGAGAATCTTTAAGGGTGACTCCGAGCGGCACTCCGATTTTTTCAACATAAAAATGTTAATTTTTATCAAAAAATTGTTAACATTTTAATAGACAATTTCTCGAACATTCGAAGGCTTAGGTACTAGTGATGAATCGAAATCGGTTCTCAAAATTTTTTTAGTTTTTTATGAAAAATATCATAAACAAAAGATAACACAGAAATTGCGTTCTATATTTTTTTATTTTGATTACTTTTTATGAAAATACATAGAAAAAAGTTACGAGACAAATTTCGTCGCGATTTAGTGACAAAATTTGAAACGAAATCGTGACGAAATTTGTCTCGTAACTTTTTTTCCTATATATTTTCATAAAAAGTAGTCAAAATAAAAATGTAAAACGCAATTTCTGTGCATAGACAGACAAACATTACACTTTTAATGTAGTAGGATAAAAAGGATGTTTTTCTTAATGAAAAAGATAACTGATTTGCATTTCAAAGAAGATAACCGTAAGAATCTTGAAATATCACAGAATCAAAAAAGACACACTTAAAATAGACATGTACAGGGTGTCTCAAGCATGACATCCTTAATAAGAATATTCGATATTTCGGCAAGCTTAAAAGATTTTTACTCGCGGTTTTTTGTATACGCAGATTCCAAAATTTTCCCTCTTTTGTGCGCCGTGTGGATATGATATAGTCCGTTTCAGTTCCAACTATAAAAAAACTGGACTCAAAATTCAAAGTCCGAAGTTAGCATCCCGTCAGATCTGGCAAGTTAAGCAACGATGGGCCCGCAAGTTCGGTCCCACTAGGGCGAAAAATTCGATATACAAAAAACTTTCCTTACAAAGAATGGAGCAAAATTTTTTGCTCCATTGTTTGTAAGAAAAATTTTTTTTAGATCAAAATGTTTGCCCTAGTGAGATCGAGCCTGCGTTAATTAACTTGCCAGATCGAACGGGATGCCGACTTCAGATTTTGAATTTTGGGTCCAACTTTTTTATATTTGGAGCTGAAACGGACTATAAAGTCATGCGCACGCTTAATATATATATATAGAAAGATACAAGAAGATATATACAATTTTAACATTTAACGTTTAAAAAAACTACAAATACAAATCTTGAAAAGTGCATCTAAACGTCATTGGGATAAACATTCCGTAGCCATGGCCTTGGTTTATAACAAGTACCATC
>JAQGBS010001487.1:0-15586 GCA_034698545.1 Acrobeloides obliquus
TTCGGATGGAATGGTTAACTTATGGGATCCATTCAACCGAAAACGACTTTGCCAGTTTAGAAAGTATGTTATTCAGGGATGCCAAGAACATTGATTCAAAAAATCAGCAAAATCTGACTTCAAAAATCAGATTTTAGGAGCAAAAATCAGAAAAATACTGCTAATTTTCCAAAGTACGGTTTTTTGGCTTACCCTGTACAGCTAAAATCGGCAGCATTAGCACCCCTGATGTTATTCGTATTTTGCGAATCTTTAGCTGTATAGGATGAGGCAAAAAACCGTAATTTTGCGTTTTTTGTGAACTATTTTCATGCGCGCATGAAAATACCCCTTTATAGGTGATTTTTGAAAAATATGTTCGCCTTGATGCAGATGAGTATACCCTATGTACACTACTGGTATTAATTTAGGTTTCCGACCACGATTGTTAGCTTGTCATTTTCCCCAGATGGTGGAATGCTAGCGATTGCTTCGAGCTACTTGTTCGAAGAAGATATCCCACCAAATCCCTTACCCGAACCAACACTAACTATTAGAAAAATGAACGAATCTGAAGTTCGTCCGAAATAAAATAGATCTCATTTTGTTGTTGTTATTTATTACTATTTATGCTGAATTGTGAATAAATCTACCATATAAAATTGTTTACAAAGAACCATCTCAAAGTGGGACATTGAAATTGAAACCTAGCACAAATTGTTCCCCATATATGATTTACTCACAAAAGTGAAGAAATTTTTTCGCTGAGCAACTTTGATTTTCCCTATACCCCCCCCCCAGGGGCCGATTTTTGACGAAAATTTAACATAATAATTCAAAAAGTTTCGAATTTGTAGGTAATTTTTGTTGAAAAATGATTTTTAACAACCGAGAATGTGATCTACAAAACAAGATTTGCAAAAATTAGCAAAAAAATCGAAATTTTTCGAATTATTTGCTCAATTTTCGTCAAAAATCGATCCTTGGGGGAAATAGGGAAAATCAAAAGTTGCTCACGCGGAGAAATTCGGAGCAATTCTTCCTGGTTGCCGCCACCTAACCTTGACTAAACTCGGCAAAAAATTTTCTTACGGAAGTTATCCATTTAGGGGTAATTTTATGCGAAAAATCGATTACGCATACCTGAAAACTGCAGAAAAATGGTGAAAATTCGATTTTTTCGAGAAGAACAAATGTCCCCCCATGCATCCCTGCGAGGTCGTTTTTGGCGGGAAAATTAACAGGATTTTTCCGACAAAAACGATCACGGAGGTATGCCAAAATCGAATGTTCACAATTTTCCTGCGGTTTTCAGGTTGCGGGAGTGCGCGCAATCGATTTTTCGCATAAAATTACCCCTAAATGGGTAATTTCCGGAAGAAAATAAAAAATTTTTTGCCGAGTTTAGTCAATGTTAAGTGCCGGCAACCAGGGGACCTTGCTCCAAATGTCGAATTTTCAAATAGTTCTAATACAGATCCCTTGCTTTATTAAATAAAGAAGGGGTTTGTGTTGAAACTTTTTGAAAATTCGACATTTTATAGGTTCAACTTGGACTCGATTTTTATGCGAATTTCAAAATCTGAGAGCCCTGCTTTTATAGCTACGAAGTGTGTTACTGGATTGGCTCCCATGGATTCTTTGTATGAGACGACCGCCGCGAATTAAAATCCCAAATTCATACGATCCAACCACTTCTTTTAACAAAATGAAAACTAGAAAGTATTTTTCACTTCGGTTTTTAAAAATCCTTAAAGGGGGAGGGCCGAAAGGGGGAGAAACGTAAAAAATGTTCATAACGATGAAAAAAAGTACTGTTTTCGAGGAAAAATTGAAAAAAAATTTTGGATGTTTTTTGGCCATTTTTAGGTGTTTCATGGAAATTTTTATTGGTTGAAACTTGCTGTAAACATGGCCAAAACACACCTAAAAATGGCCAAAGAATACCCAAAAATTTTTTTCTCGAAAACAATATTTTTTCATCGTTTCGAACATTTTTTACGTTTGTCGAAAAAATTTTGAAAAATTTTTTTTGCGATAACTCGTCTCAACCAAAATTTAGTGGTCGTCCAAGATCAATACTTGTTGATAGTTTTAATGTTGATGACAGACTGCTAGCAGATCCACGCATTTATGGAAAATCGAACGGAAATTTTGTTCATTCACATAGCTGTCCTACGGATGAGCTTTATTTGGATTCTTGTTCACGTGGGTTCTTTTAAAATTTGACACCATTTTATCATGCTGCGTTCAAGCATGTCAAAAAAATGTAACTTTGCCTCGTTTTCAATAAAATCATGTTTATTGAAACGATTGGTCATGAAGCATAAAATTTAAAAAAAATTTTATTGGCCTTTTTTGCTTCTCGACCAATAAAATTTTATGCTTCACGACCAATCGTTTTAATAAACACGATTTTATTGGAGATCAGGCAAAGTTACATTTTTTGACATGCTTGAACGCAGTATCACTATGAACAATTTATATTCGTGCTCAAAATTCGCATATTTCTGGCCTATGACAAGGATTATCATCACTAGGGGTGCCAGATTTTGAAATTTGCATAATTAACTGAGTTCAAGTTGGACTGTAAAAGTAACGAATTTTCAAAAAGTTTCTTCACAAAGCCCTGTTGAAAAAATTTCATCAGGGATTTGTGAAGAAACTTGTTAAAATTCGTTACTTTTACAGTCCAAATTGAGCTCGATTAATTATGTGAATTTCAAAATCTGGCACCCCTGATTGTCACTTTTTTAACGTGTGCATCCTTACTTCTGAAAAACTTGCCCAACCATAAAATCGTTTGTTCAACAATTTTTTACACGTTTTTTAGTAAACGTAAACCGGCATAAACGTTCGTGGAAAGAAAACTCGGACGAAAGTGAAGCTGGACTTTTGATCTATTCTCGTGCAAACACTGAACGTTTTCTCAACTCCAATCACACTACTACTAACTTATTAATGTTGGACAACAATGTTATTTCCAATACCGATGTAAAATATTTCCTATAAAAAACTCACGAAATTTTCTGTATAAAAAAATCGGAATTTGGGCGATTTTTTCGTACCTCTTCGACCCGAAATTTTTTTCAAAAAAGCGCTAATTTTATGAGAGGAATCGATTGCGCGCATTCCCGAAGATTGAAAACGCTACCTTGATCCTGATTCAGAAAATTAGTGCATGTATTGAAACGAAAATCGAACATGTACTAATTTCGCTGAATCAGGGTCAGGAAAGTACTTTCAAGCTTTGGGAATGCGCGCAATTGATTCTCCGCATAAAATTACTCCCAGGATGATTTTGAGGCAGAAAACCGAAATTTTTTCGATTTTTCAATACAAAACACTCTTTCCTTGAATCAGGGAAGCGTTTTTTCTCTTTTTTTTACACCCTGTACTTTAGCTTTGCAACAACTCGAACGTCTACAACGAAAAATCGCACAAGCCGCCACCATTTGATGACTCAAATCAGACCCATCCATTTAATCAAGATCAATTCGGGTTGTTGATGTCACATGTGCGGATCTTGACGGCTAAAGTTCAAAAAGAGGTAAATAAATGTATGGATTTTGTTGAAATGACCACCTTGTTTAGGAATTGTTGAATGAAGTACGAGCCGAGTGGATGTTCGCTGCTATGGTGGTAGATAGAATTTGTTTCATCACGTTTTCGTTCTTCTTGTTCTCGTGTACAGCTATAATTATATGGCAAGCTCCACATTTACTCGTTTAGATATAATCAAAAATTCCTAAATACCGTAAAAATTATAATAGAACCCCACGAAGCTCTATTTTTAATCCACTAAAAGTCCAAAAAATTGAAAAATAAGGAAAAACATAAAATAGCTACCTTATGTTTTCCCTCTATGGTGGGACTTTATTAGAAGGTGGAAATCTATTAGAATTTTTATGGTAATCGAAATAAATTCTTTTTTATAAATTATTTAATTGAAACAAAATAAAACTGAGAGCAAACAAAGTGCTAAAACTAAATTGAAAAAAAATCAATTTTATTCATATAAAATCTATAATAATTACAGGCCAAATAAATACACAGTAAAAACACATAAATGCACAGGAAAACGACATTAGGACTTTTCACAACAATATAAAAAATTGCGAGTGGACTTTTCATAACAAATATAAATCTCAATAAAAGTTGCCTGAATTTCAATAAAATTTCGATATTTAAGTAATTTATTTAACACAATAAAAATAATAATGTATTATAGTATTATTGTGAAAAGTCGTAGAGCCATGAAAACATAAAAATAACAACATTGTCAATAGAAAATGGGCTAGTTAATAAAATAAAAGATAATCAATCTATTGAGTTGTTCCAAGAGCTCCATAATTTTTTACGTGAATTGTGGCCCGGAAATTTGTTTCTAGAAACAACTTTTATGGGGATAACTTTATGAGAAGAATCGATTGCGCGCATTCCCAAAGCGTGAAAATGCTTCTCTGATCCTGGAAAGACGGTGGGTTTATTAAAGCAAAAATGTAAATAATTCGAATTTAAGCCGGAAACTAGGAGTTTTCTAGGCCTAGGATCAGAGAAGCATTTTCAAATCGATTATGCGTATTCCCAGTGTGAAAATGCTTCTTTGGCCCTGATTCAGGGTAGGGGTGATTGTTTTAAAGCTAAAATTCGGCTTTTCATCAAAAAATTTTCTATGAATTTTTCCATACAAGGAATTGTTTGCGCGCATTGCCGAGATATGAAAATGATATATACCATGATCCTGATTCAGGCAATTTTCTCTATAAGACACCCGCCCTTGTCTGAATTAGGATCATGATAACATTTTCATGTCTCAGAAAAGCGTGCAAAAGATTTCCCGCATAGACACACCCCTATATAGCCGATTTTGCTACTAAAATCCGAATTTTAGTTCATTTTTGCTCCAAAACAATCATCCCTACCCTGAATCAGGGCGAGAAGCATTTTCACGTTTAAGGAATGTGCACGATTCCCCACATAAAATTACTCCATAGAAGCTGTTTTTAGAAAATTTCCGGTCCAAAATTCATGTAAAAAATCCGGAAACTCTTGGAACAACCCAAATATGTTTAACATACACCTCTAAATTTACTCGAATTTTATTTAACTTCGACCAGAAACGAGTGTTAACATTTCATTTATTAGTAGAGATTTATTGAGATTTTCTAAATCTACATTTTTGACTGTTATTTTTTAGCTCTATCTCAAAATTCAACCTGAACTCAAAAATTATGCAAATTTTCATCGTATGCAAACGATCAAGTCAATTTTTGGGCCCAAAATTTTGGTTAATTTTAATTTTTAGGACCCTATATTAAGCCAAAAATAAATTTTTGGTTCTAAAAATTGAGTTAATTGTTGATTTGGATCTACAAATTGGGCTAACAATCGATTTGTAGATCCAAAAATTGGATTAAAAGTCAATTGTTGGGCCTAAAAAATGGGTTAAAAATAGATTTTTGGGCCCAACAATTGATCTAAAAATCCATTTTTGAATTTTGATAAAATGAAATATTAAAGGGGGTCCAAATCATGGCCTAATCTCCGAGAAAATTATTTGTAAAAAGTCGTTTCTAGAGATAATTTTATGCGAGAAATCAAATTTGAGCATTCCCGCAGCGTGATACTTTCTTTGTTTCAGCAAAAATTTCGTTTTTTATATCAATAATCTTCAAAAAGTTTACTTTCTTAAATTTTGAAAAATTCAAAAAACGAAGATTTTCACTGAATTAAGGTGAGGAAAGCATTTTCACGCTGTAGGAATGCGCATTCAATTGCACGCCTAAAATTATCCCTAAAAACGACTTTAAAAATTTTTTAGAGATTAGGTCATGATTTGAACCACCTTTATTCGCTTCGGATCAAAGTTAAAAAAAAAAGTTCGAAAAATCGAGTAAATTTAGAGGTACACATTCAACTAAACTAGTTAATAAAATAAAAGAAAATCAATAGCGTTTTCCCTTTGGATATTTACTCGGAAGAAGCATCAATGTATTTGCATCAGTTCGGTCGATTGGTAAAGGAAGTTCACCCACACACGCATGAATCTCACGACGGTCTTCAGGCCTCTCTCTGCGACGTACCAATGGCAATAGATCGGGATCAATTTTTGGTGATAAAAGGCGGTAAGCTGGAATCTGAAAAACAAAGTATTACAGGATGTTCAAAAAAAATTTTGTTCATTTTTTGGCAAAAATTTTTTTCTTCTAAAATGTCTTATTAGAGGTATTTTTGTGCGAGAAATCAATTGAGCAAATCGAATTGAAAACGCCTAGACCATGAAATATTCAATTTTCAAGTAGAAAATAACAGAACAAATACGAAAATATTATATTTCATGGACAGGGAGGCGTTTGCAAGGTTTTTCAATGCTCTCAATCGATTTCTCGCATAAAAATACCCCCTAAAAAATCATTTTAGAGAATTCATAAAAAATTACCAGATAGAGGTTTTTTGGAACACCCTGTAGAAAAATTGGCAACTTACCGAATCTTCAGGATCCTCCACGAAAGGCCGATGTGATCTCTCATCCAGCCATCGCTTATAGTCGTCCTCGAAACCTTTCGGTTCACCAATTAACCCACGAATAAACTGTTGTAAAACACGGTGAATGAATATGTACTGTATTGGAGTTTCCACTGAGAAGGGTCGGAAAGAGCGAAGATAGTGAACAGCTCGTTGAACAGGATACTAAATTTGTGATAAAAAAATTAATATCTGAATTTTTTCACATCTTCTACACATACAAGAGCTACCGGGACAATTGGCAACAGACAAATTTAACAGGCGGATCAGAGTGAATCGGGAAACAGGTCCACGAATCGGAACTGGAACAGCCAAAAAAAATGCGAAACTTTTCGGAATCAGAACATGTCAAAAATTTCGCCACATTAAAAAAATTTTTTAGTTCAAAATTTTGAAGCAAAAAAATAAGCTTAAAATTTTCATAAAAATTTTGAGAGCTACTACACAATAATAATAACTAACATGCAAAAATTTTCCTGGAAATGACCTCTCTAGGGATAAAAACATATGGGGAATCCGAATTTGACATTTTCGAAGTGAAAAAACTCTTCTCTGATTCAGGGAAAGCGTATTGAAGAAAAAAGTCGCAAAAATGATCCCTTTGGGAGTAAAAATGTGCGGGGAATCCGAATTTAACATTTATAAAATTCCTCGAATTCAAGAAAAGCTGTATATCGACGCAAAAATAACATTTTTGCACATTTTCCCCCAAAATTGGGTCGTTTTTAGGCAAAAATCGCATTTTTGCGACTTCTCGCTTCAATACACAATATGTCTTCCCTGAATCAGGAAAGTTTTTTCGTCCCCTCGTTAATAAAAAAAATGGAAAACGTTTTTTACTATCCCCAAAAGAGAATTTTTGTATCCAAGGTTTTTCAACATGGAAAAGCTCAAATCTGAAGTAATTTTTTGATTTAGACATTATGAAAGTGAAAAAATCGTCGTCTGTTTTTCTCCACTTGTTGTCCTAGTCTCCAATTGTCCTAGTGCCGGATTACCTACCTTATAACTCGGCCCTTTTAATAAATTTACAATACACAGCTCTATAGCGACGAGAGTGGCCGCTCTGCTCACTCCCAAATGATCGTGAATAACAGTTGGTCGAGTACAATTCCGAGCTAGCCTAAGAAGTCTCAGTGGAGTTTGCACATTATCCGAATTGTTTAAGTCTCCTTGCCAGTGTTCCACGAATAACTACAAAATTTGCATATATACAATTTTCGAATCCATACCTCTTTATTCATAGGGCCAACTATGCGTATTTTAGTGACTCGAAATAATGTATCGTCAAAATCGCTCACTTCTTCATTGTATATAGTTAATCCATGGAAGGACATTGAATCCGATTTTCTAAAAATTAAAAGAAACTCTTAAACATTCGAAGGTTCCTGTATAATGGTTCGATTGGGCTTCAAGTTTAATTTAGTAAGATTAAAGCTTAGGAATATTTTTTAAAGTAATTTCAAGTCAATCCGAGGTATCTACAAAATTCAAAACCTTGAAGCTCAAAAACCCGATTTTACGTGCATTTTTCGAATTTTCTGACCTGTCTAAAACATCATAGATAATTCAGTTTAAAATTTCTTTCGCGCTCAGAATTTTTTATAAAAATTTTGGAAAAACATGAACAGAGACCCTATAGTGCCGAGGGAGAATTTAGATGCATGAAAAATAATTTAGACAAACTCAAACTAGATGTCCACGGTTTTCTACTGTTCAAATAACATACTTTTTCGGCCAATAACGAGCACATCTATTCGAGTTTTTTCGACTAATCAGCATAAAAATATAGCGGACTTCTTCTTGCCATACCATACGCCAAAAATCTTCAATAGTATTATCCAAAGGCGCTTGCGTGAGAATGAACTCGTTAAACAGGAGCGGAGCATTAATACGATTCGCATGAATAAAGTCATCCAACAGTCCAATATTTGGATACTTCAAAACTACACGAGTGTCATCGCGGCATTTTATGCCTAAAAATTTATTGGGTTGTATAATAAGTATTTGCCGCTCGAAAAAATCGACATAGAGAACACGAATACGAGAAAGAATTTGTTGATTTTGACCACTGGAAGGCACCCCTACTAGTGGAAAATCTCCCAAAAAGAACTGTTATTTGTAAGCCATTTTTAACCGTATTCTCAATGTCTAAGAAAAAAATAACTGCAAATTCGTGTTCAGCGCCTAGAAAACCCCTAGGAAAACAAACATGAGTTACGCTCAAAAAGACTGATTAAATCGTATTCAGCGTATATTCTTGTCTAATTCTGAAAAAAGCCGAAATTCGATGTATTTTTTGGACAGCAAATACTTATGATACAACTCAATAGAAGTCGTAAAAAGATTAAAACCCCTTTCTAATAAAACCTTACGAGGATTCCTGCACTTTTCTGAAAATTTGTCGAACATTTCATGCGTGAAAGGTATATGATTGACTTGGTTATCCAAAATTTCGAATCTCCGCTCCATTCCTCCGACAATCGTATGAGTGAAAACCTGCTTACGCGAGGGACCAAAGATTCGTTTCCCCAAATATATATTGTTATAATCTAAAATATTAGCATATTAATATTTTTGGAGTTACTTCAGCTCTCATTGAACGTGGTCTAACAAATTGAAAATTTTATTTTTCAAAATTTCCTCGAAAATGACTCTATTAGGGGTAATTTGACGTTGGCGATGTTATTTTTGCGTAAAAATGCTTCCATGTTTTAGATCCAATTTTCACTTGTCGTAGGTCTGTAAGCCATGAAGCAAGCCCATCGATACAAGCCAATTTTTCGTCCGGTTCATCGATTTCTTTATCCAATAGTTTAAATTTCGACATAAACTCAAAGTCATGTCTTAAAACTCATTAATCACTACCCTTTCATAGAAAGCTCAAAAAAAATCACTAAAATGATGTTAAAAATTGCAAAAAGTATGGTATAAAATCATTGAAGACAAAGAAAGTACATATTTCAAAAAAGCTAATACGTAAAAATAACATCGACAACGTGTTTCCCGCATAAAATTACCCCTAATAGAATCATTTTTGACCAAATTTCGAAAAATAAAATTTTTCGATTTTAGACCACGTTCAATGTGTATAAGAGCTGACAGTAGCTCCGTAATTTATACATTGGCCATGCAACCGCACTCTATCCCGATCCAAACAAACACGCTTGTTGTAGTAAACTAGGCGATCTTGCAATTTTCTGCCATCAAAGTGATTGTTAAAAAAATCGGCTAGACGGGCATTACTGAACACTTCTGAAAATAAGAAAATATTTCGAAAATCCTATCCAAAAAAGCTCACCATCAGCATCATGGGATCGAAGTAACCATTCATTAATATCTGGCAATTTCAATAGGCGTTCCAAAACAAACTCGCGTATATTAGTGAGCTGAGCCTTTCGGGTAAACGTAAACTTGAAAATGCTGAAGTTAACGGCATTCTAAAAATGTTCCTACATTTAGATGTTTTGTTAAATGTACTTTATTATAACACCTTCTGACTAGACACATGAAATATGTCACATTAGAAAGCTCTTATTGAGTAGTGTACCAAAGACATCTTGTTTGGATGCGGAAACGCATTTTTTGATGACTTTAGGGGTTGTAAAGTTCTAGGGTTTGAGTAGCGCCGGGGATCCTAATACCACAATAGAATAACACCTCCCGGCTGCGACGGAGAAGTCTACCATACATAGGCAAGATAAGGGAAGGAAGCGTTAAATAAGAGGGTCCCCATCCAAAATTGTTTGGCAACCTTTTTTTGGTCAATGCTCCGCACGTTGAGGGTCCCCACCCAGGGTTGCCAGATGAATTTGTCAAATTTAAGTTTATTAAAGCCAAATTTAAGTAATTACTTAAATTATCCCTAGTTTTTGGTCTCAAATTTAAGTAAATTACTTAATTTTCGCTTAAATTATTAAGTTTTTAGAGTCAAATTTAATTAAATTACTTAAATTTAAGTAAAAACGGCAATCCTGTCCCCACCCCTAAAATTTTTTGACCTTCGGCCAACCGAGCGAGAGATCCCCCTAATTTTGAGCCGATAAGTGAGTGGGTTAGGGGGGAGACTCCCCCCCCCCTTTGCCCACGTATGAAGCCCACCTTTTGACATTCAGCCTAAGGTCACAATAGAATGACCGTATTCTACACTTTAGCCATCATTTTTTATATTCTAATAGAAACAGAACTTTACAACCCCTAAAGTCATCAAAAAATGCGTTTCCGCATCCAAACAAGATCTCTTTGGTACACTACTCAATAAGAGCTTTCAAATGTAACATGTTTTATGTGTCTAGTCAGAAGGTGATATAGTAAAGTGCACCCGTTTGGTTTTCATAATTTTTTTAAGGCCGTAAGACGAATGCGTACTTCAAAATCACAAAGATATCTTTTTAATTTTTTCTATCGCAAAAACAAAGAGAATTCTTGGTTTTTTAAATCCAAAAATGACCAAAATATCCTATTGTTTTCGTTTTTACATTTTTTCAACAGTGTAATTTTTGAGCATTTTCAGCTTAAAACAAGAATTTCAACAAAAAATTTCGCATACGTCAAGTTTTTTCTTGTTTTTAATAAAAAAAATTTTGCAGCACAGAGTGCGTCAACCAAAAAAAATTGCCAATCGATTTTTTAGATCCCCTCTCCGAACCTGGATGTACCTGTACATTAATTCTTACCGGATTAAAAGCTTTTTTATTAAATTTTCTGCCAGTCTTCAGCTTCTTCATAGCTTCCGATTTTCTTAACAGCGAAGTTCCTATTAAAAAACATTTTATAAAAAATCGAAGTTAGATAAACTCTATTCGCAACAAACAAAAAACGTTCCTGCAGTTGCTTAGATTTTTAAAAATAAGCAAATTTCAACCGGCTTCAGCACCCAGATATCATCCACCCATTACCCAGTGGATGACATCACACATCATCCACTGGGTGGTGATTAGATCATTGGGTTAATACCGCCCCATTGGATGATTTTGGGTGGTTGCACCCAAAATCACCCACTTAAAATTTTTGCATATGCTTAGAGAATTTCGTGAATAAAAAGGCAAATTGAAAAACGTATTGTTACCAGGGGTGAAAAAATGGGCACCCCACATTCACCCACCTAGTGGATGAACGTGGGGTGGGAAGTGTTTTGGGTGATGTCACCCTGAGTGATGGGTGATGGCACCTTTTCGCCCTCTGGGGTCTATTGTTGTACTTGGTTAGTGACAAGTTACAGAAATAAAGGGAAACTGACAAGTTAGCACATGAAAAGTGATAAGTTCACTAAAAAACCGACAAGTTTGTCACTTGTCGAAAAAAACTGAAAGCAAGGTTAATCAGTTTTTTTCGACAAGTGATAAGTGACAAACTTGTCGTTTTTCCCTTTACTTTTGTAACTTGTCGCTTATCACTAATCAAGTACAACAATAGACCCCTAGTTACAACGATTTTTCCGCCAGGGTTGCACAAATCCCGAAAATTTGGGAAAGTTGCGAGAGTATTCTCATTGCTTAATTTCTTAATAAAATTGTGTTTATTGAAAACAATTGGTAGAAGAATAAACAACGGAAAACACAGTATTGGTCGAGAAGTATAAAATGATTTCAAGAAAATTAGGCAATAATGCCTGATTTCGACCAATAATTTGCTTCCCTTTGTTCTACCAATCGTCTTCAATAAACACAATTTTATTGAGAAATTAAGCGGGAATATTCGGCATATATTGCTTCGCCACAACAGGACCGTTTTGTCACGACGCATTTGCCACGAAAGTTCATTTTTTTCAAAAACGACCAAATACAAGGGGCGCAGAAGTCCTGGCAAAGGATGTACGAAGTCCTGACATTGGATGCAAAAAGTCTTCTCCATGTGTGCAAAAAGTCCTGGCATAGGATGCAATAAGTCTTGACAGATCCGAATAAAAAATCTGCAACTTCGTGATGAAGATTGTTTTAAATTCAGTAAAACTAAAATTTTTTTACTACGTCATGACTTATTGCATTCTATGGCACTATGGAACGAATGCACCGCACAACAAAATTTCGAACATTTTTTTGCATTGTAAAAGTTGCCTGAATTTCAATAAAATCGTGTTTAGAAACGATTGTCAAAACATCTTTAAAAAATGTGAGAAAAAAATTCAAAAGTGTGCGGAAGATCCTGTGCGGTAAATTCCTTAAAAAACTGTGCGGTGCATTCGTTCCTATTGCCCATTCTATGCCAGGACTTTTTGCACACATGGACAAGACTTTTTGGCGGTGGGATACTTGCGGACGGGACATTTGCGGAAGAGACGTTTGAAAAATTCAATTTGTTCAAAAATTCAATTTTTCAAATGTTTTGTCCGCAAAAGTCCGTCCGCAAGTATTCCACCGCCGACTTTTTGCATCCTATGTCAGGACTTCGTACATCCTTTGCCAGGACTTCTGCGCCCCCTTGTATTTTTTTCGCGTCAGAAATATTTTTTTCATGTACGTAGCCCCCAGTTTGGAATAAATTTCTTTTGAAAAAATTTTTCTGACCCCCTACAAATTTTTTTTAAATTGACTCCGAGTAAATTTGCGTTATGAAAAATTTGTAATCGCATTTCGATTTTTGTTTAATTTTGTAGGGGGTCAGGGAAATTTTTTCAAAAAGAAATTTATTCCAAATAGGGGGCTACCTACATGAAAAAATATTTTTGGTCGTTTTTGAAAAAAATTAACTTTCGTGTCAAATACGTCGTGGCAAAACAAGCTATGCCGAATATTCCCGCGACTTTCCCAAATTCTCGGGAATGGAAATATTCCCGCATGCAACCCTATTTTCCGCTCTTGCATGAGCTTAGGATTGCATAAGGCTGCGCGCTAAACGTCTCGAACCAGGTCGAGATGATAAACGTCTCGACTTGCGTTTCGAATTCGTGATTCAAGTCGAGACGGCGTCTCGACCTCGTTTGGATTAGTTGGAGTATTGACATGAAAACCCTGAATTTTACGTTTTTAAATACGTTTAACACGGCGGGGCAAAATCAAAAAATTGACGAATTAAAATTTTGATTATATTCGCCTGACTTGCAATAAATTCCAATTATTGAAACGAAAATTTAAAAATTTTTTGAATTTTGGCCAAAACCGTTGAATTTTTGCTAAAACTTGAAGACAAATTCCGGTCGTCAGGAATTTTCGTTTTCGCTAATTTTTTTGTAAAAAATTTCTCAAGACTTGATTAACAACTTAATGCATCGCTTTTTTCACGAAACCTTCATTTTCAGCATTATTTTTGACCTGCAAATATAGCTATATTTTCAAGTCGAAAATAATGCTGAAAATGGTTTCGTGAAAAAAGCGATGCATTAAAGGGGAGGGCCATTTATTGGGCACTATAACTTTCGCCACATAACTTTCGCTACAGCAACTTTCGCCACGTAACTTTTGCCACAACAACTTTCGCCACATAACTAATTTGCAATAAATATGTATATAATGACACGAACGTGGTTGTGGCGAAAGTTGCTGTGGCGAACATGAAACGTGGCGAAAGTTATATTGCCGTTTATTGGAAGTTATCGTCAAAAAAAAATGTTTCTAAAAATGACCCTATTACCCCTAATTTTATGCGAGGAATCGATTGGCGCAAGTCCCGAGTTCCGAAAAAATTTTCATGACCCCCTAGGGAGGGGCACTTTTTGTCGAAACTTGCTGCACATGATAGCTCATTTTGTAGATCTTGGCCTAAACAACAATTTTTGTGATGTATATAGCAAGTTGTTTTGAAATTTTTTTAGAAAAATCGAAATATTTAACAAGGTTTTGAAACATGTAAAAAAGAGTTATCCGATTTCATAAAGTTTTCAATGAGATATTCAATTTTTTGTGTAAATTGCTGTTTTTGGGACTTGGAAAAATTTCGCGAAAGTCAATTCTTTTGTTTCTGCAACGTGCAAATTTTGTTTCTTTGATAAACATGATATTCAGCATGGGAGAACACTTTCTGTAACAAAAAATCACCCGTCTCACTTGTTTGCATACTTTGACAGCCGTTTATGGCGCTATTCATAGAGGAGCCAAGAAAAAATCTACAAACCTTACAAGATTTTAAATATTACATAGTTGATGCCATTGGAAAATAGATATTTACATTTTTCTTATCAGACCAGTGAGGCGAACTAACTATTTGCTTTTTTGCTACATTAAATATCGAAAGAAATTTTCTTTCAGTATTAGTTCCTTTGCAAAGCTTTGGTTATTATGTACAGGGGGAGGCAAAAGTCCTGGCCTAAGCGGACAAAATTCCTGAATTGTTAAAAACGCTGAAAAGGTGTTTTCTCGTCCAGAATTGTCGAGGAAACACGTTTTTCAAATGTCAAGACTTTTGCCCCTTGGGTCAGGACTTTTGTCCGCCTAGGCCAGGACTTTTGCCTTCCCCTGTATACTATAACAAACTGGCACTAGATCATCCCTTACGGTCGATCCTTACTGGTTTTTCCTTATTCGGACATTCCTTACCGGTCATCCCTTACCAACCTATCGTTAGTTTCTCCTATTTTCAAGTGATATTCTACAAAGTTGCTATTGAGATCACGACAAGCAACTTTGTAGAACATCACTTTTTGTGAAAAAATGTAGAAAGGCCGGGTAAGGGTGACCGGCAAGGGATGACCAGTAAGGATCGACCGTAACGGTAAGGAATGACCTAGTGACAAAAAAATTTTCACATTTTGATCTAGTTGTTTAAATTTTAAAGGGGAGTCCAAAGTAGGGTCGAGTAGAAAAATTGTTTAAGAATGACCTTTCTATGGGTAATTTTGGCTGAAAAATCCAAAAAACACACTCAAAAAATCCAAAAAAATTTCCTTGACTTCAAAGCCCATGTTTTATAAGCTACACAGTCAAAAAAACATGGGTTTTGAGATAAAAAAAATGCTCAAAACACGGTCAAGAAAATTTTTTTGGATTTTTCAGTCAAAATTACCCCTAGAAAGATCATTCTTAAAAAATTTTCTACTCGATCCTACTTTGGACCTCCTCTCCTTTAAGGGGTTAAAATAAAGTCATGGCAAATAAACTAGAAGAGGAAATTCTACTTGAGCGTATAAATAGTAACAAAGGTTTGT
>JAQGBS010001488.1:0-15578 GCA_034698545.1 Acrobeloides obliquus
AGTTTGTGTATTACAACGAAGAGCTTGTAACAAATTCAAACGCAATTATCTTGAAAACTACAACGATTCAGAACATGTCGTAAAAACAAAAAATGAACAAATATCCACCCCATGCATCCCTGCGTGGTCGTTTTTCACCATTCTTACTTGATCAAAAAAGCTTCCAACTGTAGACATATGATCAGCTGGATATGTTGTAAATAGACCAGCCGTCGCGTCTACCCCATAAACTTTTCGTTTACCTCCATCGATCTTTCCAATATCGTCTAAAATTTTCTTTTTTCTCACTTCTTTTATATATCATACCCAAATGTCCAATATAAGCCACTCCAGAGCCACAAAATGCTCCCAGTAATTGTGCACAGGTATAGGTAATAACACGGAAAAAATTCAGATCGCCCAACAACCAACTGCTGAACGTTATAGCTGGATTTAAATGTGCTCCTAAATTTTACGATTTTATAGATTTTCTCTAGATTTTATTAGGTTGATCCAGGGTCCGAAAAAGGGGCCGAGGCCCCGGGGCCTCCAAGGGCCGGCCTCTGGGGCTTTTGGGGGCCGAGGCCGGCCCCCCAGCAGCATTCTGCTGCTCTGAAGCAGCTGAATCGTGTGAGCTCTTCTCTCCTACAAAAAACCACATTGAGAATGACAGATTGGATGACGAGAAACCCTCAAATCAATGATAGTCCCAACCTACAGGGGCACCCTGTATAATTCTTACCCGAAACATTAGCTGCTAGGTATACAGAAAACATGAATCCGAAACCCCACGCGAAACTGACATTCGTCGTATTTGGATGTGTCATTCCATCGGCTGCTTTTCTAGCCTGTACGTTCGCCGATGTTCCAATTAACTATGAAATGGAATTGAAAATTGCTTTTCAATTAAATTCTTACTAAAAAGAAAAACATTCCAATAAACTCAGCCAAAAATTCTTTAATATAGGGGTTTTCAACACGAAATGTTCCATGTAATAAATTATTGATGGTTACTTCAGATGCATCAGTTGCTTTTGTTTTATTTGCGGTCGACAATGTTTTTGAAGAGTTTGAATGATGTTCTGTTCGTACAGTCCTAAAAACATTTGATAGATGAATCTTGTTTTTAAGCCAAATACACAAACTTATGGCATACACAATAATAGAACGACAAGAACAGGAATACAAGAATGAGACGATCGAATGGGACGACAGGAACGGGAATACAAGAACGGAACGATTTAATGGGACGATAAAAATGGAACGACAAGAACGAGACGATCGAATGGGACAACAAGAACGAGACGATCAAACGTGACGATCGAATGGGTCAACAAGAACGGGACGATTTTTTTCTTCAGATCTCAGCTCCGTTAAAGAATTTTTAGATATGTAAAAGACTTTGTTCTCAACTTTTTATCCTGAGTAAAAAAGTTTTTGACACCATAAGTGCGTTCCTACGTACGGCTCCCCGTGGAAAATATTTTTTTTGATCACAAGTATTCTTTTTTGCGCACAAGGCCTAGGCGTAGGCCTAAGCCTAAGCTTAGCCTAGGTTTAGGCCTAAGCTTAAGCCTAGGCTTAGGCCTAGGCTTAGACCTAGGCTTAGACCTAGGCTTAGACCTAGGCTTAAGTCTAAGCCTAGGCTTAGGCCTAAGCTTAAGCCTAAGCTTAAGCCTAAGCTTAAGCCTAAGCTTAAGCCTAAGCCTAAGCCTAGGCTTAGGCCTAAGCTTAAGCCTAGACCTAGGTTTAGGAGTAGGCTTAGGCCTAGGCTTAAGTCTAAGCCTAGGATTAGGCCTAAGCCTAGGCTTAGGCCTAAGCTTAGGCCTTGTGCACAAAAAAGAATACTTGTGCACAAAAAAATACCAACCATTCCCAGTGGCCCCGTAGGCCACTCGTACGAACGTGGCATACGGGATCGTACGGGTGGCCTATGAGACCACGGGGAGCCGTACGGTTGATAGTGCTCAGTACTGGTTGTACGGTTGACCGTACGGTTTAACTTAGGAACGCACCACATATCAAAATTCCTTGGATCTAAAATCTGAAATCGTCTCGTTTTGTCGTCCCGTTTTTGTCTCCTGTTATTGTTCACCCCCTTTTTTGTATGATCGTTCCATCCCGTTATTGTGTATGCCAAACTTACGTTATAATGCTGCTTAAAATGAGAATTAGAAATAGAACTTTCTTCATTCTTAATAAGTATCTATTTTTTTTACAATAACAAAACTTTTCAATCTACTATCAGTCAAATCATATGGGCTTCTCGTGGTTCTGAGAAAACCCAAGTGATATATATAAATGCAAAACAAATATATTAAAGTTTATTTTGTGGGCTGTATTTGCCAAGACAATCTTTCCACTTCACACTAGCTCTATTGTAAAAAACAAAGCGAGAGAAGCCAAGAGATCAGCAAAGGTGGTCTGAGCAACAGCTTAAAAAGTGTACTTAAACTTTGAACAGATCAATTCCAAAAAATTTGTTCATTTTGCAGCGAACATAAAAGATTTTGTAAAATTTTTGCAGAAAACACATTGTTGCACAATTTTTGGAGCTACTACACAATAGGAGGACCACCCACGTGAAAATGTTTCGAAATTTTTGTCTGGAAATGAGCCTTCTAAAAACATGCGGAGGATTCGAATTTGACATTTTTGAAGCAAAAAACACTTTCCTGATTCAGGGAAGGCGTATTGTGTATTGAAGCGAAAAGTCGCAAAAATGCGATTTTTGCCTAAAAATGACTGAGGTAAAAATGTGCGGGGAATCCGAATTTGACTCAGATTCCACTTAGGAATTTTGTGTGCTGCAATTGTTATGTTGCAAAGTTCATTGTTACATAACAAATGTACATGAATTATAAGAGCCGAGAGGAACCCAATAGATGGGCTCCGAGAGGAACCCATACTGGCAGTATTAAAGGGGACCGAACATCGCGACAAGATCTCTTTTGTAATATTTATGAACCGAATAACCTTCATGAAGTGAGGCACTTGGAAGCCGCATTTTTCGACGAGATTTGAGAAATTGTTGGTGTAGCCTTTGTGTAATGCGGTGGCACGAATAATATTCTTTATTGAACAACGTTTCGGAGTTTAACTCCTTCTTCAGATCTAAAAAACAAATTACAGTACAGGAATAACATAAAATCGTCAAAATTAGCGTTTACTAAGAACAATGCAGGGGCCTGTTGCACAAAACGAAAAGTGAAAAGTTAAGCAAATAATGCAGTAAAAAACCCGTAAAGTGCGAACTTTACACTTTTCATTTTTCACTTTTTCAGTGAAAATGACGAGAAACTTGATCCGTCACTTTTTTCTGAAAAAGTGAAGAGTGAAAAGTGTAAAGTTGGACTTTAAAGTTTTAGTGCATTAAATGCTACAATTTGCACTTTTACAATTGTACTTTTTTACTTTTGTGCAACAGGCTCAAGGTTCGAAAAAATACAATAAATGCAAGTGGAGCGAAAACGTATTGGGTTGTTCCGAAAGTATTTTAGAGTAAAGTGAAAAGTGTAAAAAGTGAAGTATAAAAACTTCGGAGCAACCCAATATAAGATCAGAAATAAAAGAAAGAAATGGCAAAGAAACTAGTATTGGGTTGTTTCAAAACTTTCATTTTCATGCATTATTTTTGACTTGGACCAAGGCAAATTTTTGAAAATTTCCGCGTAGAGTCCTCCATAAAAAATTTTTGGTTACGTCACCTAGATTTGAAGTACCAAGTAGAGCATAAGCTGCATTCATTCATGTCGGACAACTTGAAACTTGTACTACGTGTTCCGAACCAAATAGGTTCCGAAACGATCAGGTGCAGAATTCAAATGGGTTTCGAACTCATTTTCGGTTTTCAGAACTCATTTTGAGTCTCTGATCCTCACTGACGTCGGGATATGAAAAAAACAAGATTTTCAATAAAAGTTTTTTTATTCTATACGTATAAAACTTATAAACACTTACATCATTTGAAAATTTTCGACTGAAATTTCCGCTTCTAGTTCCACAAGATTGTGAAAGACATATGGAGATACTACTCACCCAAATTAATATACAAAATGCAAACTTATTTGACATAATCATTTTAGCAAGACCACTAAAAATGATAGTGATTTTATCGAAGTGATTTCGTCTATTCAAAACCCTTATATAGATCCAGACTAATTAAGAAGCAAAGTCCATCAAACTCAAATGCCAAATTTATTACATAATTTTATAGTCTTAATTTTTTAGGACCAACAGAATCAAATAGAAAACTCAAAGGAATTTTCTACTCATACTAATCACAGTGCACGGCGGACGAAAGTGTGCAAACAGTTGAAGCAGGTCTAAAAACGCTTTCTTATGCTGTCAATAACATATTCCAATCAAAATTAGCGCGAAAAAACAACCGTCCAGTTGTTTCAGTTTTTCAACAATTTGTCTAACATGGAACACTCACTATGAGAAAGCTCATGAGCATGTACAAAAACATTCGTAACTTCTCATAGGAAAATTTTTCATCGTATCTTATACTTAAATTTATGGCGTGGGCTTAGACTTGGGCTTAAAAAACTAGACGGTTGTTTTTCGCTTTTTCGCGCCAATTTCGAGTGAAATGTGTTATTGGCAACATAGAGAAGCGTTTTTATTCATTTTTAGACCTACTTCAACTTTGTGCACACTTTTGTCCGCCGTGAATGGATAATTTTATGAGATCATTAATTTTTTATGTCTTGATGCATAGTTTGGAGGACAGAATCTTTTTGTTTCATTGAGATTATTAATTTTTTATGTTCTTCTTTATACATAGTTTTGAGGACATAATCTTTATGTTGTTTCTGACTTAATTAATTGTAAAACAATTAATCACCGTCGAGACAGAAGCACATGATATTCATGAAAATTTTGGAAAATATATATGATGAAAGTAGAGTCTCCACAAAAAATGCTTTACCAACTGCGCCATGAAGGCAACGGGTTTCTATTTCTGACCAAATACCTAAGCTGAAAAGGCAAAAATGAAAAATTGAATTTTTTAAAATTTTTCCAGAGGGGGTACCCCCATGATTTTGGTGTCGTTTTTCTTCTTTCACCGACCTCTTTTCAAAAATCTAAGTCGTAAAGACGTTGGACTTAAGGTTATAAAATTCGGTTACACAAACAAACAAGCAGATATTTCTCGTTTAATATTAAAAAATAAATTGCTGTGTCGGATCGAGTCGGGTCAGAAGATCCGGGTCAAATTTTCGGGGTTTTTCAAGCAAAAATAGACGGGTTACCGGGTCGGGTTTGGGTCGGTTTTCTATCACTAGTTGTAATCTTTAATATCGAACTCTTTCGAGCAAGTATTACATTTCGCTTTCAGATCTGGTAAACGGGTAAAAAATTTTCATACTAATGATGACGCGCGACACTGTCATGATATCACAATGCCATCATGACGTTATGATGTCGCGATGCCGTCATGACGCTGCGACGCTGTTATGAATGCCGTCGTGATGCCATCTTGACGACGCGGCACTGTCGTGACATCGCGATGCCGTCATGAAGCCGCGGCGTTGTCATGATGTCGCGAGGCCGTCGTAATGCCGTCATGACGCCGCGACGTCGTCGTGACGTCGCCATGATGTCGCTAAGTCATCATGACGCCGTTGTGACATCAAGATACCGTCATGATGTCGCGATGCCGTCATGAAGCCGCGACGCCGTATGACATCAGGATGCTATAGAGGCATTGCGACGTCGTGACGGCGTCGCAACGGTATCGCGACGTCATGACGGGATCGCAATGTGAGAAAAATTAATTGTGTGAGAAAAAAATCTACGCCAATTTAGATAAAACTCGTCTCGCCCGACATCACATCGACAACCAATAAAGAGAATGACAATAAGGCGTTGAAATTACCCGAGGTGGGCGCTAAACTTAACAATAATCACAATTTGGAATGGACTGTGATTCTTGCACCTAATGAAGAGCGTGAACTAACTATCAAATGGACTATCGATTTTCCATCAGATGAAACTATCGAATATAAGAAGATTTCTAACAAATTATATCTTTTTATTAATCGTTCAAAAAAAATTTATAATTGTTCTATCAATATTATCTTATATAAAAATCTTTTTCAACTACATAAATAAATCTCGAAACCTAAAAAATAAAAGCGACGATTATCAAAAACTCGATAGCTAACAAAGTAGTAAAACTAAAAATTCGATTAGATTTAGACGGAGCCGGATTATTTGCAGTAGTGGTGTTCGCTGTAACCGTACTGCTTGCTATAGCCGGACTGCTTGGTATAGTCGGACTGCTTGCAGTAGCCGGACTGCTTACCGTAGCTGGACTGCTTGCCGTAGCCGGACTGCTTGCCGTAGCCGGGCTGCTTGCCGTAGCTGGACTGCTTGCTGTAGCACTACTAACTATAGAAATTGTGGGTGTTGCAGGAGCTGTAGTCGTTTCTATATTCAACGTAGTGTTAGCTGCAACACATTGAACTTCCCCGTTCGTTGTAGTATTAAACCAAGCACAATAAGAAGAAATTCTAGCATAAACACCTAAAAATTTTTTTTAAAATAATTTTTTTAAAATTTACGTTGCGCAAGAATTGTTTTTTGAGGAGTATAAAAAAAAGCCGACATTACTCCCGTTTGGAACCATACACCATTCGCATCAGCAACCATTAATGGTGTCGCCCAATCACTCACGTTTGAAGCTCCATTTGCATCAGAACCAGCGCATAAAGTATCGGAAGTAAGAGATGTGTTATAAGATGGATAATAAAGTCTAAAATAATGAGGTCTTTATAATTGTGGGGTTTTCCTAGCCCGAAATACGAAATTTCAAAAAGGTATTCGCTTCAAAAGTTTCAATAATTCTGATCTATAAAATACTTTTGTACTATACTTACTGGCATAAATGATTGTTGATTACAGGAACCGTTGTCTTGACAAGAATTTCACTAGTAGTACGATTAATGCTTGTGCTTTCGTTGCCACAATACCGAGAATCTAATGACCAAGCTCCCCAACCAGCAACAGTATTAGCTTGTGTTATAAGTAAAGAATCATCGTTCGCAATACATATAGGCTGGATGTTATCATTAAAATTCACACTGACTCTCAGCTAAATATTATTACTTTTTAGAGTTGGCGTCATTTGCGTATCTAATATTTACACATGGACATTTGCGAGCGTCATTGGCACATATACATTTGCGCTGCGTCATGCATTTTCGACAGACGCAATGTTAGATTCACAAGTGTCTGCGCAAGTGTATATGTGCAAATGACGCTGCGCAAATGCTAGATGCGCAAATGTCCATGCGCAAATGACGCATGCGCAAAAAGTGTCGGCGCGCCGTTATTTTAAACAAACCCTGATTATTCCAACATTATGAAGTATGCCATTCGCGTATTCGGAATTAATATAACCCTGAGCTATTGTAGTAGCTATTGCTGAACTGTCGGTTCGGTTGGCCATACCAAAGCGAATAATATGAGCATAGCCTGAAGTTCGAGCAATCACGCTTAAGTAACGAAATAGTTTCATGAATTTAAAAAAAGCTTACATGCAGCTAGCCGTTGTTAAAGCATAGTTCGATGAAAGTAAAGTTACTCCACAATATTGAATGGTAGCGCCTGTTATTGAACTGTAAATTTCCATAAGACCTTCCCAAGGAAATTCGCCTTGTTTAGCGAAACAGCCACCATAAATCTAAAATTGTTTGGTGGATGTATAAAACGAGTTAAATCTTGCTAGTATAAAAATTCATACATCATTAGAAAGCTGGGAAGTAAAACTGCTGCCTCTATTTCCACATATATTTTTGGGAGGCGGTGTAGGAGGCGATGGAGGAATAGGTTGATAGCATTGAACATCATTGTTGGTTAAATTAGAAAGCCAATCACAATAAGAAGAAACTCTGGTATATAATCCTAAAGTTTTTAAAATCGATATATAGATCGTAACGTACTTTGACCCAAAATATCGTGCTGGTTGTCGATATAAAAATAAGCCGAGTAGATTCCTGTTTGAAACCAAGACCCTCTAGCGTCCGACACCATTAACGGTGTCCCCCAATCATCCACAGTTCCAGCACCAGTAAAATCACTGCCGGCACATAAGGTATTATTAGTGAATGTGACGTTGTTATCGGGATAATACAGTCTAAAATATTATCTTATATTATTAAGCAGAAAATTTAACAGCGCACACTTTTTGCAGCATAAAATTCTACTTTATGCTAAAAAAAATTTGGTCCATATTTTGACCCATAAGGAATGAGAGATGATGAAAAATCACAACATTTTGATGACATAAAATGTGAATTGTCCCTAATACTTACTGGCACAATACGTTGTTTATTACTGGAACGGTAGTCTTGACTAGGGTTGGACTGCTGCTATTGGCATAAATGGTATTTTGATTTCCACAATATTGTGTATTTAATGACCACCATCCCCAACCAGCGACACTATTATATTTGGTAGTAAGAGAAGAATCATCCGTAGGTATACATACCGGCTGGACATTGGGACCAAAAGTTACATTTTTACCAAGCTAAAATTTATTTTTAACTTTATTTTTCAAATATGTAATATACTTTAATTAATGCAATATTGTGGAGTATATGCGATACATTGTGTAATGGATGAATCCAGGCTTGTGCTATGGTATTGTTTTCGACGGTATAATCTGTACGGTTCAAAATTCCAAATCGGATGTTGGTGAGAATAACACCACCTTGTGACTGAGCGAATTCACTAAAAAGAAAGTCTAGGAAAATTTTTCAGAAAATCTTGAAAATCAGGGAAATCTAAAAAACTTGAGAGAAAAAAATATCTTTCAGAAAAGGTCGAAAATTTTATAAAACAGAAAAGGGTGCACAATTTAGGTTTGCAAATCTTGGGGCGCAAATATCGGGGCACAATTATTAGTGCGCATATGTAGGGGCGCAAATGTCGTTGCGCAATTATAGAGCGCAAATGTTGGGGCGCAAATGTCGTAGCACATATATCGGGGTGCAACAATCTCAAAAGTCAGGTGTGCAAGTGTCGTTGCGCATATTTGAGGGCTCAAAAGTCCCCCACCCGTGTGAATAACTTACACGCATCGACCTGATGTTAGGGCATATTGTGACGAAAGTAGCGTCACTCCACAATCTCTAACACTAACATTTCCGGTGTAATTGGTAATTTCCATAAGGCCTTCCCATGGAAATTCACCAAGCTGTGCATAACATCCACCAATAATCTTTAAAAAATATAAATTAATAGATCTCTATATTCTATCAGGGATAAAACGTAATAAAATTGCACAATTTTTCGCCTCCCCTATAACATAATTACATCTTACATCATTTGAAAATTTACTACTAAAACTTGTGCTTCTAGTTCCACAAGTTGGTGTTGGTGGAGTTGTAGTGGTAATCGCTGTATTTACTGGTGTCGTTATGTTAACAACTGACGTAGTGTTAGCATAAACACACTGGACTTCTCCATTCGTTGTAGTATTAAACCAACTACAATAAGAAGAAACTCTAGCATATACTCCTAAATTTTTTTAAATAATAGTCTACTTTGTTTAAATTTACGTTGCGCAAGAATTGAATTTTGAGGAGTATAAAAAAAAGCCGACATTACTCCCGTTTGGAACCATACACCATTCGCATCAGCAACCATTAATGGTGTCGCCCAATCACTCACATTTGAAGCTCCATTTGCATCAGAACCAGCGCATAAAGTATCGGAAGTAAGAGATGTGTTATAAGATGGATAATAAATTCTAAAATAATGAGGTCTTTATAATTGTGAGATTTTCCTAGCCCGAAATACGAAATTTCAAAAAAGGTATTCACGTCAAAAGTTTCAATAATTCTATAAAATACTTTTGTGCTATACTTACTGGCATAAATGATTGTTGATTACAGGAACCGTTGTCTTGACAAGAATTTCACTAGTAGTACGATTAATGCTTGTGCTTTCGTTGCCACAATACCGAGAATCTAATGACCAAGCTCCCCAACCAGCAACAGTATTAGCTTGTGTTATAAGTAAAGAATCATCGTTCGCAATACATATAGGCTGGATGTTATCATTAAAATTCACACTGACTCTCAGCTAAATATTATTACTTTTTAGGATTGGCGTCATTTGCGTATCTATCATTTGCGCAGCGTCATTTGCGCATGCGACATTTGGACATGGACATTTGCGCAGCGTCATTTGCACATATACATCTGCGCAGCGACATTTGCGCAGTCCATGCGCAAATGTCGCATGAGCAACTGACGCAGCGCAAATGTTAGATGTGCAGATGCCATTGCGCTGGTGTATATGTGCAAATGACGCTGCGCAAATGTCCATGCGCAAATGACGCATGCGCAAAAAGTGTCGTCGCGCCGTTATTTTAAACGAACCCTGATTATTCCAACATTATGAAGTATGCCATTCGCGTATTGAGAATAAATATAACCCTGAGCTATCGTATTAACTATAGCCGAACTATCCGTTCTATTTGCCATGCCAAAACGAATAATATGAGAATAGCCTGCATAACGAGAAATCGTGCTTAAATAATAAATAAGGTTTTTCATTAAAAAAAGCTTACAGGCAGCTAGCCGTTGTTAAAGCATAGTTCGATGAAAGTAAAGTTACTCCACAATATTGAATGTTAGCGCCTGTTGTTGCACTGTAAATTTCCATAAGACCTTCCCAAGGAAATTCGCCTTGCTTAGCGAAACAGCCACCATAAATCTAAAATTGTTTATAAATAGTAGATGTATAAAACGAGTTAAATCTTGCTAGTATAAAAATTCATACATCATTAGAAAGCTGAGAAGTAAAACTGCTGCCTCTATTTCCACATATATTTTTGGGAGGCGGTGGAGGAGGCGATGGAGGAATAGGTTGATAGCATTGAACATCATTGTTGGTTAAATTAGAAAGCCAATCACAATAAGAAGAAACTCTGGCATATAATCCTAAAGATTTTAAATTTAAAAAAATCGATATATAGATCGTAACGTACTTTGACCCAAAATATCGTGCTGGTTGTCAACATAAAAATAAGTCGAGTAGATTCCTGTTTGAAACCAAGCCCCTCTAGCGTCCGGCACCATTAACGGTGTTCCCCAATCATCCACCGTTCCAGCACCAGTAAAATCACTGCCGGCACATAAGGTATTATTAGTAAGTGATCCGTTGTAATCGGGATAATACAGTCTAAAATATTATCTTATATTATTAAGCATAAAAATTTAACGACGCACACTTTTTGCAGCATAAAATTCTACTTTATGGTAAAAAAATTAAGAAAAAACACCATATTTTGGCCTATAAATTTTTTCTACACGACTATTCTGATTGATATTGATATGAATAATGACAAGAAGGAGAAGAGTCTATCATAATTGACGCCAACCAGATTCGCCCGGAATATGCGAAAGACCAGATCATGTCCAGAATCCTTCAACTCCTCTTGCATGGATGGGTTATGGACGAGAGAGGAGATACATCAGACGAAATTCGAATAATCCGAGCGAGACGATACAACATCTTATTTCAACATGGCCTAATGCTCTACAAATGCAGGACCATTGTGCCCAAATCTCTTAGATCTATAGTTCTGAAGATCCTTTCCAACGGACACTATTATATTTGGCAGTATAACTTTTCGTACAATTGTTCTGTGTTTTGCCAAAATTCGTATGCGAAAAATCATAGAGCCAGTTCTGTTCAATTATTTTTCGCTAGTACAGCGAGTACAATGAGTTTCGTTAGTACAACGAAAAGTTCGTATAAAAAATAATTGTACGAAAAGTGTGCTGTACGAAAAGTTCTGTACGAAACGTGATGTACTTTTTTTGCCAAAATTCGTATGCGAAAAATCATAGAGCCTATATTTGCCATAGTTTCTATCTAAAAATGATCTAATAGTTGTAACCTAAGTTTTTACTGTAAATTTTATGCTGATGCTATTTTTGCCTTTTATTTTTGGCAGTATCATTGGTACTGGGTCTTTGGTGCTTCTCCTAAGAACATAACATCTAAATTTATCGTCGAGTATAGCCCTTCCCACTATATTCTTAAAATGCTCTGCTGCCTATATTCTATTTTTTAACCGATATTTCCGTATTTGCTATAATATTCTGCTACTTGGCAAGGCCAAGTTTCTTTGGTTCTTCTCTTCTAGTACGTGCGCTACGTGTTTCTATTATAGAAAACTCGAGATAACACCCCGACAAATGCCTCCCCACTGATATAAATTTCCCCAGATAACTTGTTTGAACTTTACGCCTTGTATGGTCTATGATTTCTTTCTCTATACCTTTCATATTATTTAGAGATGACGTTGTATCTTAAAGCTGATCTTGAATTGTGTTTAAAAGTGGACTTTGAACGGGAACTGCGCTTTAATAGGATGTAGTGCTTCTTGGTGAAGCTCGAAGCCTTTATGATATCAAAACATACGACTGTCGAAGGAAAGAATATGGCGGTGTAGTCATTGGCTGGCAGATCCTGACTCACGGCGACCGAAAATGAGAAAAAAGTTGATTTTTTCAGTAAGAAAATTCAGTGCAAATTCCTTGAATCAATCAAAAATTGAGTATTGAAATGATTTTTTTTGAAGACTTTTTTCTCATTTTCGGTCGCCGTGGACTAAGATTAGGCCGATCGGAAGATGCTAGAAGCTCAGAATCGGATAAAATGAGCTCGTCATACTCTTAGGATAGAAGACATAATTCTGTATTTCAAAACACATTTCATCAAGAGCCAGCCTTATCTAGATTTAAACTAAGTGGCGAGAAATTCCTAGAGGGGCATAAAACGATGGAAAGCCGGGAGAAGAAGCCATTTCAGCGTCGAGCTCCTGCCCTGGATGGTCGTGTGGTATCTAGCGTGACTTTGACTGTTGTTTATCTTGTTTCCGACAAAAGTTTGAGAGCTTTTCACAGGGTCGGCCCTGAATTCAATCTTACTCAAACTTCTATAATTATTCAAGCTGTTCACTCCTTCTTTTCAAAAGATCCACAGCAAACAAAATTTTCCACACTATTTATGGCAAATAAACATTTTTGAGGTACAAAAAGGTTTTAGCCTACAAAATATTCCATCACATATGTATGTGGGAAGGAGCGACGATGAAAAATCACAAAATTTTGATGACATAAAATGTGAATTGTCCCTAATACTTACTGGCACAATACGTTGTTTATTACTGGAACAGTGGTCTTGACTAGAGTTGGACTGCTGCTATTGGCATAAATGGTATTTTGATTTCCACAATATTGTGAATTTAATGACCACCATCCCCAACCAGCGACATTATTATGTTTGGTTATAAGAGAAGAATCATCCGTAGGTATACATATCGGCTGGACATTGGGACCAAAAGTTACATTTTTACCAAGCTAAAATTCATTTTTAACTTTATTTTTCAAATATGTAATATACTTTAATTAATGCAATATTGTGGAGGATATGCGATAGATTGTATAATGGATGAATCCAGGCTTGTGCTATGGTATTGTTTTCGACGGTATAATCTGTACGGTTCAAAATCCCAAATCGGATGTTGGTGAGAATAACACCATCTTGCGATTGAGCGAGTTGACTAAAAAGATTGTAAGAGAACAAGTATAAGAAAAGTGAAACAATCAGGTGAATAACTTACACGCATCATGTGAATAGGTGTGGGACTTTTGCGCCCTCACATATGCCCACCTGACATTTGCACTTTCACATTTGCGCCCCAACATATGCGCCCCTACATATGTGCGCTAATAATTGCGCCCCGAGAATTGCGCACCTGACTTGTAAAATATAGTTCAAAAAAGGTCGAAAATTTTAAAAACGGAAAAGGCGCACAAGTCGGGTGCGCAAATGTTGGGGCGCAATTATTGGTGCCCATATATAGGGGCGCAATTATTAGCGCTCATATGTCGGAACGCAAATGTCGGGGCGCAAATTTCGGGGCGCAATTATTAGTGCTTGTATGTCGGAACGCAAATGTCGGGGCGCAATTATTAGCGCTCATATGTAGGGGCGCAACTATTAGCGCGCATATGTCGGGGCGCAATTATTAGTGAGCATATGTTGGTGCACAAATGTCGTTGCTCAACTATAGAGCGCAAATATCGGAAAGCATATGTCGTGGCGCAACAATCAAGTGCTCAAAAGTCAGGTGTGCAAGTGTCGTTGCGCATATATGTGGGCGCAAAAGTCCCTCCATCCGTGTGAATAACTTACACGCATCGACCCGATGTTAGGGCATATTGTGACGAAAGTAGCGTCACTCCACAATCTCTAACACTAACATTTCCGGTGTAATTGGTAATTTCCATAAGGCCTTCCCATGGAAATTCACCTAGCTGTGCATAGCATCCACCGATAATCTTTAAAAAATATAAATTAATAGATCTCTATATTCTATAACAGGGATAAAACGTAATAAAATTCACAAATTTTCGCCTCCCCTATAACATAATTATATCTTACATCATTTGAAAATTTTCTACTGAAACTTGTGCTTCTAGTCCCACAAGTTATTGGTGATGGAGTTGTTGGAGTGGTCGCAGGAATTGTAGTTGTAATCGCTGTATTTACCGGTGTCGTAATTGTCGTTATGTTAACAACTGGCGCAGTGTTAGCATAAACACACTGGACTTCTCCATTCGTTGTAGTATTAAACCAACTACAATACGAAGAAACTCTAGCATATACTCCTAAATTAAAAAAATAATAGTCTACTTTTTTTAAATTTACGCTGTGCTAGAATTGCTTTATAAATGTTATAAAAATAAGCCGACATCACTCCAGTTTGAAACCATACACCATTAGCATCGGGCACCATTAAAGGTGTCGCCCAATCACTATTATTTGCAGCTCCAGTGAAATCAGAACCAGCGCATAAAGTATCGGGCGTAAGTGATGTGTTAAAATTCGGATAATAAAGTCTAAAATATAGAGGTGTTTAGAATTCAATACGAAGTGGGGTTTTCCTAGCACAGAGACCGAAAATTGATCCGGGACCCAACTGTTGTGACGACTGTGATGTCACAAGTAAATTTCCCTCGGACAAAAGTGACACATCAATCACATAAACTTACAAAAATCATGTCACATATGATACTTCGGACGTATCAGATGTGTTATATGAAATAGCGACGCCTGTCACATATGTCACACGTCTAAGCCAACCTCCCAAATTTTGGTGGGGGAGGGGGTGGTCGCCCGCAGGCCAAAATAAGCCTCGCCCGCAAATTTTTACGGTAACTTACTTTTTGATGTTTAACTTGGCAAGATTTTCGAAAAAACTATACGTTATTTGGACCCAGAACTAGCTCGGCATGATTCGCTTTTTGGCGACTAAACGTGTGTGCGCAAATGTTACATGCACAAAAGTGCATGCGCAAATGCCCATGCGTAAATGTACATGCGCAAACGTGCGTGCGTAACTGTTAAATGCGCAAATGTGAGTGCACAATGTTTCAATATTCAAGCTCGCATACTTATGGTGCATGAATCTGTCGCTCGAATACGCTGAATTTGAAACAGAAGTTGCACATCGTCACGTCGTTGATTGCCACAAGAAGTTCCGTCAGATTTGCGTCCGCTAT
>JAQGBS010001489.1:0-15573 GCA_034698545.1 Acrobeloides obliquus
AGTTCTTACGAAATTAAAAAGAAGAGTATTTATGATTTATATCGCGAAGTCTGGTAATTGTAATATATATTATTATAAATATTTGTTAAGTTTTATTAAAATTTATTTTTTAAAGCATTTGAAACAGATGAACAAAATAAATTGTTTTGTAAAGCATGAAGGAAATGGCAAACATTTACATATAAGATAAAGGTTGATTAATCATTTTAGCAAAGTTATAGGAACAAATGGGAGTAAATACGGATTCATGACTCAAGAAATAAATCTTTTGAATCTAAGAAAAAATTATTGAAGGACGAAAATTTTGAGAAAATTGATGAAAACTAAAAAAACAAATGGATATTTTTGAAGCTTCATAGGATCCAGAGGACATTTTCTGAAGCCAGTAGATCTTCTGGATCCTCTTCTGTAACATCGTTCAAGTCTATTAGTTATAAAACAGGTCGTTTTTAAAGGGGCGACATGAATTATAATTTCGTGCCTTTTGTCGAGATTCACAGCAATGCACGCTGCGCACAGATCACAACATGGTAAGCAGCACTTTTATCCTGCTGAAATTCTGTGATTGCTGCGTTGCGCGCTGCAAGTAGCGCTGTCTAAATCAAACAGTGCGGTGCTATGAATCTCGGAAAAAGACCCTCTAACGCTCTTGTGTTATCTGTTCTCATCAGATCCAAAAATGCATACTAAAATTACGACGTAAATGGATCCCAAACATCTCGAATGAATGGAACCCTCCTATTCAAGGATTTTTGGCGCCACTTACCGCTGTCTATTTTGTGCCTATTTTGAATCCCTGAAGAAACAGACTATCTAATAGTTAAAATATTTGAGCAGAAAATAAAATAGACCCATGGAAAAATTATCATTCAAATATTGCGTTGATCAATAAATTCCCAAGTTTTAAGATTTTCATCAAGAGATAACTTTTGAAATTTTCACTGAAATTTTTCCCCTCAGTATAATTTTATTCATGCATTTCTTCAATACACTTAGCCCTTCTCTGAATCAGAGTAGCATTTAAATATTTTTTCGGCAATGCGTGCAATCGATTTTGTCAAAGAAAACATCCATTGGAGTCAATTTCCAAGACAATACAAAAATGAAAAACTGGGTGATTATTGATCAACCTAAAGGGCTGTCCAGATATTCCGTTATCAATTTTTTCGGATTTGTTTACCCCCCTCCCCCCCCCACGTTAGCAAAAATGCACTAGCATTATCAACTTTTTGTGGAGAGGGCTGAACCCCTCCCCTCAACATAATAACGTAATATCTGGATGGTCCCTAATATGTCTTTTATTCCATATTCTCTTCTTCCAACAATCCTTCTCGTTCATCGATCAAAAATTCTGGTCTCCTCTTGCCTGTATAGAAATAATTCTGCCCAACCATGAAGAAATCGAAGACACAACAACCCAGACTTCCAGCTAACCATGGTAGATGACGAACAATGTACAGCCAACCAGTGGTTTCGAGTAGAACAGAGACACCATAAGTGAAATTGGCGGTGATGATAATGTAGAGCATGATCATGGAGAGACCTTCAGTTGATTTTCGGTAGTAGTTTTGAAAAATTTGTGGAATTCGTCCAGCGAAATAAAATAAGGCAGCTATTGAGCCGATTATATAACCGACCTAAAATTGGAAGTAAATACGAAAAAAGTTGGCTTGATACTTACAGCATCACTATACCCAGTAAAAATTGGTGGCGTTTGGAGGTTATCCGTTGGAATTGTTCTAAATTTAAATTTGAAAATATTGATTTTATGAATTATCTAACCTTCCATTAGATATTATATTCTCATTTGAATTAGGTAGTCCTCCAAAGAAAGAAAACCCGAAAAATCCGAATAGCATCACAGGAATTATAACTGATGACCCGGTCATTGTGGCATTTCTCACTAAAATTTTTATGTTTGAAAGGAGCTGTCCTTACCATGTTAGGGGGAGGGAGGGGCAGTCTAATGATAACGGGTACCCCTTTCGATGATTTTGGTCTCAATCGTTTACTCTCATCGTCCCCTACAACTTTTGTTTTGGCTATCCAGGTTTAAACCAATTAGGGAAGTTATCATGGGGGGGGGGGAGGTGGCCAAATGATAACTCTTGATAACGTGAGGGGGAAGGAGGGAGGGGTCTAAAACCCCTAAAAAATTGATAACATAATATTTGGACAGTCTCTAAGCTTTCCAAACAAAACGACAAAAAATCAGAAAAAGTTCAACAAACACAGTTATTGATTGTTTATAGCTAAGGAGAGCCAGTTGCTCTCAAATTGCAAAGACCCATGCACATTAGCTTATTAAAAATCGCGTTTGTTGGACATTTCCTTATTTTCAACCATCTTGTAATCCTTACATTTATTTGCAGGAAAAATTTTCGCATAATAAACATATTGAGATATCAATATTAGATCAGCAAAAATATAATAAACACCAATGATTTGTTGAATCGGCTGTTGGTTTGTCAAAATTGCGCCTAGCATATTGCAGAAATCGCCACATAGCCTAAATTAAAATAGTCTTTTTACAACAAAAAAACTAGAAAAATTTACCAGCACATGATGAAAAATATTGAGAGACCTTCACATCTCTTTGCTTTATAATTGGTATATAATTGAGGGACCATGGGAACCAGCCATAGTAGTAAGGATATTAATCCAACGATAAAACCGGCAAGCTTCAAGTTTGTGTCAATACAATCTCCAAAAACCTAAAATTTTGTGAGGTTAACAGACAAGGGCAGGGTTGAATAAGTTCACCCCCCCCCTACTACCCTAAAGCAATTTTGGAGGTATTTTTGGCCTAGAATTTTTATAAAAAGTCCAATACTCACCCCTTGCCCATGCCTAGAGGTTAGTGCTATATAAGACAACTTGATGATTCAAGTTACTATATAGGTCTTTAGGGCTACAGTACATAAACAGTGGATGGCTTTGCCTGAACTTCATAAAGTATGACTGTGCTTATATGGGAAAGTAACTATTGGGCATATTTTGTTTTGATACTTACACTATAAATCCATTCGACACCATTTGTACAATTAGGTGTGTTAGCTTCAACACCTTCCCATTTTATTGTTGCTAAGGTTTCTGGATCTTTTTCAAATAGCGGTGTATAACGGTAATACATTTTCGACTCTATTTTGGAAGATGATGAAGAACGTTATCTAGTCCAACAGTTTTCATAAACTCATGTAATAAATTTTACACTGCTATTTGGTTTATGCGAGCTTTCTTAAAAAGTCATTATTAGTCAGCTTAACACAAAAAAAGAAAAATAAGCGCAACAATTTTAAGTATTGATTAAATTATACCTAACTCAACAAAAATGATGTCATCGAAAGTGATATCATAATTTTTTGATAGTTAATAAAAAAACTATAATTTAATCAATAGTTTTAATCAAAGTTGAGTTAGGTATAATTTAATCAATCTATGATATAATTGTGGATCTGAATACACGGCCTATAAATAATATAAAAACGTAGTTTCATTGAAATCTCATTCTTTATCATTTGTTAACATTGCTTCTTGGTTGTCACTAACATTGATTAACCTATGTACTCTATAAAAACAAAAGACATGCCATTTTGAAAATTTATAAAGGAAACGAGATAACAAGTAGGGGTAACTATAAACAAGCATAGAACATTTAGAAACAAATGTAGTTGTTACCACACGTTTACAAACACTCCCCCAAAATTTCGGACCGGAGCGCGCGAGAAAAAATCATAAGGGTTCTCCTTTACGATTTTTTTGCGCGCGAGATTTTTAGGTCGCGCGTGAACAAAATTTTCAAAATTTTTGGCAAATCATAAGGGGGATCATTATGTATTTTTTTGGCCCATTTTTTGTTTGCGCACGGCGCGCGACCCCACCCAATTTGGGGGAGATTGATACACATGTAGTTGTTACAATCAGTGGTGTAGCCAGGATTTTTGACAGGGGAGCTAAACACCAAAAGTCTGAAAAGCCCATTAAAAACATGATGGGGGACCATTATATTATATTTTTTGTCGCGGCTTCACCACTACAGGGGGCTATAGCCCCTCCCTCTAGTCCCCTCGCTACGTCTATAGTTACAGCTGTTCAAGTCTTGAAATAAGCTTAATTTGCATTTGTATAATAAAAATGTTAACTTTCTTCAACATTTTCATCCTATGTGCAAAATAGCATCTTATCAAAAATTTCTTTTTTTATAAAAATCGATTTAAGCTTTTAAATACTTGATTGAAAAACCTCATCATACCACCAAATTTTTATGACGTCAAAGACCAGTTGATCAGCCAAAAAGAACTATGCCTTTAATGCAAGTGGAAATCGTGTCTCGTTTTCACTTCATCATGTGCTAGCGTTATGAAGCTTGAAACAAAATGATAGAATTTGAATATCCCGGGAAATTTGAATTATACATGAGTTCCTTCTAACACATACTAGGTTGTTCGATTTTCCGCTTTTGCAGATTCGTCGAATCTTTATAAAAATAACCCCAGAGAGGGTTTTTCTATGATATGAATCGAGTGCGCGCATACCGAACCATGAACATGCTTTGTTTACCATTATCTAGGTAGGGTATGAGTATATTGTCTTGAAAATCTCATGAGTCATAGTCAGTGAAGCGTTTTCACGCTTCGGGAATGCGCTCAATCGATTCTTCGCATAAAATTACCACAGAAAATTATTTTTAAAAAAAATCAACATAGCTTCCCTGTCCCTGAATTAGGAAAGAATGAGATGTTTTCATCAACATTGAAAGCAATGATTCATACATTTTCGTTTTAAAAATAAGGCCATTTAAATTTTCCCTGCTTTATTACTCATAGCTTTATGTAATAAAATCATAGCGTCAATTATTAAAAAATAATTTAAAACAGTTGCAAAAAATATTTGAAACGCATACAAAATTTTTTGTAAAAATGCAAAAACAAAAGTCTTCAAGGCTGATTCGAACCTGAAGCAAAAATACGTAAGCCAAACATACTAACGACTTGGTCACGCGTGCTTCTTTTTGGGATATGTTGTAAATTGATTAAGTACTCAGCGTAATTTGAAAAAATGATAACTCTGAATAGAAAGCTTGCCTGTAAAAATTTTCTTCACTTTTGTGATGAAGTGGGGGTTCTCATTCGGTTTATATCAATTTCAAAAATTTTCGCGTCTGACACCAACCTGATACCCCTTGTTAGAATTTTGTCTTCTCCACTTGGTATATCGTTATAAGGAATTGGATCTAATCTGCAAAAGTTAGTCCGTATGTATTAGGTTTGTAATTAAATATCCGTACATTTTGAAATGGAAACAAAGAATACTCGATCTCCGGCCAGGAGTGGCCGTTTTTGATGTGGTTTTTTTCAGTATTTACAATCAATAAAGGAGAAGTTTATTATGCGAATTTCAAAATTCGCATAATTCAGGGTTTCGTTGTAATGAATTTTCAAAATTATGCAAATTTTGACTATTTTTTGTACGAATTTTCAAACTCATTATCTCGGGATAGGGAAAGCCGTTTTAGATGAGATTTTTTGTTTATAGAGAACCAATAACGTCCTACAAGATATATTTAACCTTTTTTCTCCTCGATGCATAGTTTTCGAGATTTTTAATCTTATATTTTAAGCTTAAATGGGGCGTGCATTTCGAGGCCCATTCTCGAAAAATTTTTTTGAAAAATGACCCCTCTAAGGGTAAAATTTAACGAGAAATCGATTGCGCGTATCGCCGAAGCATGAAAATGCCATCTTCAACCTGTTTTCGAAAAAATATCGATTTTCAACACTTTATATGTTTTACTTGTGGAAAAATTTCAATTGATATAAAGTCATTTTTATATTTATACAAAACAAAAAAAGAAATAACAACAAAAATATAAGATTTAGAATTGCTTGCAGAAATTTGAAATTAAGTGGAAAAATCAGTATTTTTGAAAAAACAGGTTGACGATCGCATTTTCATGCTTCTGCGATCGATTTCTCGTCACATTTTACCCCTAGAGATAGATGTTTTGAGAATATTATATTTTAGAAATTTCTCAGAATATTCTAGAACCCGCAAAGCGGATTCTAGCTGATTCTAGGAACTTTATTGTCTTTGATAAGTTCGAAAAAGATGTTAGACAATAAAGAAATTCTTGTCAAAAATGTTTTGACAAGAATTTCTTTATTGTCTAACATCTTTTTCGAACTTATCAAAGACAATAAAGCCCGCTATATTTCACTAGAATCCGCTATATTCTGCTAGAATCAGGGGAGTATTGCACAAAATGAAAAAGTGCATTTTTTGTTATTGTCTAGCATCTCTCACCCCCCCCCCAGCTAGATTCCGCTGAGCGGATTCTAAAATATTCTAGCAAATTAACATCTCTGCCCTAGAGGGATAATTTTTCAAAAATTTTTTTCGAGAACAGGCCTCGAAATGCACGTCCCCTTTAACATTCCTTTAAAAAAAATTTTAAACTCTGTTTTCTGAAATTTAATTTACCGAGTTGCTGTTTTTTCTTTCTAGTTTTCTTCCACATACAGATGTTTTTTTTAATTTGTTGCCATACGGCATCCTCCGTGTTTGCACTCGGTTTTTTTAGAAATTAATGTAATAAATGATTTCATTAGGTTAAATAAACTTTCATAGAACGATGATGATATTATTATAAACCATAATTAATATAATAGTAGTATACAGCCTGGAATTCGTCATTACAAATCATTACAACCCACATAAACTGGAACATCATGATGTTCCAATTTACGTGGGTTTGCACTAGTCTTCACTTATTTGTTTTTATTATTATAAATTTTAAATACTATGTTATTATACTTTTTTCATTACTTTAAATTGAAACATGAGCCTAAATTTAAAGGGATAGACAAGGGTAACATGATTTTTAAAGCCTTAAAAGGCATTCCTATCTGAAATTGAATTAACCCATGTTTTTTAGGCGTAGAATTCGAAAACGAATTCCAAAAAATCAGAAAAATTAAGTTGAAACGCAAACTTTTTACTGTGTCCAGCATAGACGTAGCCGGCGGGCTATAGCCCCTGACTCGGCAAACCCGCAACACAAATAAAGAGATAATGGTTCCCCATTATGTTTCTCATGCTTTTTCAGACTTTGACAGTTTAGCTCCCTTTTCCCCTGTCTAACATCTTGGCTAACAAGAGACCTTCAAGGTCTATGAAACTCAGATTTTTTCGAGATCTCGAAAAAATCTGAGTTTCACAGACCTTGAAGGTCCCTTGTAAATCTATGGTGTCCAGGGCCGTAGCTGCGTTGAGGCATTGAGCCCCGGGATTAAAAAAATGAAAAAATTTGGAGTCCGGAGTGGTCGGGATCCGGGACCGAGCCAGGTTCTAAGAAATTTTTTCGGATTGGATTCCAAAAATCTCGAGATTTTCAGGAAGGGACGGGATCGAACACTAGTTTTTACGCGTTCGTTCGATTACGATGAGGAAGGACTATTGAGGAGGAGCCCTCTAGCCCAAGGATGTAGCTAGAAGGAGATGCACCGAGAACCGGTGCCCCCATGCCTGAAAAATTGTCAATTAAAAATGAAATTTTTTCCGATTTTCGAAAAAATTGTTATTCAAAAATGACTTTTATCAGAAAAGTGCCTTCATTCCAGCTATGGCTTTGCCCTAGCCCCCCTCTAGTACTATTTTCATCTCGCAAGTACCATTTTACAAAACATTTCTTATTATTTTTTTGCATTTTTCTTAATGTTTATTATAAAAATATTCGTTGACTCCAGTCTTTGTTTTTTTTTTTAAGATTTACCCTAACACCGGTTTTTATTTGTTTACTACTTTTCTTGTAACTTTTTAATACAATTCTTTTACACTGCTACATGAGGTGATTTTTTGTATATTCAATTCTTTTCCCAAATAAAAAAAAACAAGATTTTATCGTATCTAAAACATAAAATGGAAATTAATAACATTAAACATCCATCATTCATTCGAAATATTGCAAAGGATTGCAAAAATGTGTAGAATTAAAATATTGCCCGTTAATTTACATTTAAAAAAAGATTATAACAACAAGAAAGAATTTCGAACGCCTAGGTATTTATTTCTTCGTCAAAACCATAATGTAAAGGCTTGTGTTTTTGAGCTTTGGTAATGACAAAGCCGAGAGAGTCTTCGGAGGTAGCAGCATGGAGTAAAAGAGCAGCTTTTTCTCCAGGCACGAACCAACGGACTATTTTGATCTTTTTCGCATCTTCTGGAGCTAAATTTGAAAAAGTGATTAAAATTATATATGGGTACAACTGATATCAGAAGCCAATCTGTAAGATGGCTCTTTGACAATGCTCCATCCCTAACAGGGCTGTGTTCCTGCTCCGATAAGTTCCGGTTCTTTGGCTGTTCCTTTCTGGTTCCGTACACTTTTGTTTCGGTTCTGGTACTATGACCTGTTTCAACGCAGCCCTAATCCCTAGACATATTTGGGTGTCCTTTTACATTATTTTTGATTCGATAAAAATAAAAGTTTAACTTTCGGAAACCAAACCCTCTCCCTTCAACATGAATTTCTCGCCACTTGCTCCTGCACTATGGCGCAGAATTTTATGGTATCTTAGTGGGAAATGCCCTATATCTTACTTGAATAAAGTTTTTCGCTAGCTCGTTTATAACCATCGTTATCACCAGTCAAAATTCTAGCATATGACTAAAATGAAAAACTTATATCCTCATTCATATTACGATTTTTACCTTTGGGTCATAAAAATCTGGCAATAACAATATATTCACATTTGTAGGTACACCTACATGACAGATATGGTTCACATGTTCCGCTTGTGGTTTTAGTATATAAATACGATTGAATACGTCACCACCTATCCTATGTCCACATTCTAAAATGTCAAAATTGCGTGCGTAAGACGATGCATAATAATTATGAAAAAATAAGCTTGAAATACCAAAAAGAGCAATGTTATTCATTGCTTTCCTTTCATCTAGAATATAGATTAAATTAATTATGATAGCACAGGCATGCACAATTTTTTTAGCTTGCCGAGACGAATAAAATGACACCAAAATTATAGAATTTAAACAATGTTTTGGGTTATTGAAATAAAAACCCTGATTCATATGAATCTGTTTTTTTGCATGGGTTCGGAACCCAGGACACAAATTATGTCTCGCCCTTAACTCAGGACACATTGTGTTAATGTGCTAAGGACACATTGTGTCCTTAACACAAAAGATAAAAAGGACACACTTAAACAGTGTGTCCTTTTTATCCCCTGGTTAGGGGCAGTGACGTAGGCAAGGGGTCGGGAGGGGGGGGGGCAGGTGCCTTACTCTAGTGGGTCAAAAGGAATTCAATGAGCTATCGTCCATCTCAAACGGAATTGAAATGCCGAAATAATGGCCGAATCGACCAAAAATGGTCCAAAATATTGTGATGTCTTTAAAAAAAAAAATTTTGTCCCCATCGGTATCCAACTTTTTTTAAATTTCTAGCTTTTCTTGACAGGGTGGCTCAAATGAATCCGATCACCTTATTTTTGAAAATTGATTATTTGTAAAAATTTTAAACCGTTGACTCAAAAGCAAATACTTTTTGAACGCCACTTTGACTAAAAATGCTATTTTTGTTTGTTTCATTGTTTTTAATATTGTTGCATAAGAATTTTTGATTAAAAACATTGATTTCTTTTATAATCAGGGTGATTCATTTAGACTACCCTGTAGTTTCATTCACAAGTAATAGTGGCTTGGGGACTATAACAGCCAATGAGAAAAGCGAGCATTTGCCAACAGACAGTTGCCAACGCTGTTATTAAATGCTATTTTTGGCAAAAAATCACATTTTTGCTACACAAAAACCAAACTTTTATGATGTTTTAACGAAAAATATCTTTTTTATTGGAAAATGGAATTTTTATTCCAACCGTTGGCAAATATCTAATGGACAAATGGAAAGTTGCCAAATGTCCTGTGGCAACTGTTCTAGTTCCGTGGTGTGGTCAGTAATAGATGGTTAGATACAGGGATGTTGCATCTACGAGCAATCCTTGTGAGTGTCATGCAATGGTGGTCCATTCTACGTCACTTTTTATCTCTCAAAGGGATCTTTTTATTTGAAAGTTTTAGATACGTCACTAATGGACATGATACTATAAGGTTGCAAGTTGTAGCTCTTAGACTAAAAATGCAGCTTCATAGTCTACTATGGCTTCGTATCTAGTGATAGAATTCATATGAAGCCACATTTTCTTGCCTAGACATTGCACTTTAACACTTTTGTGCACCTTGATCACTTCAAATTATTTCAAGGCAGTTTTACACGCTGAACACGATGCTGCAAAAAAATTTTGAAAAAACTCACTTTAGGGTGGTCTAGAGCCTCAGCTTTACCTTTTTAGAAAAATATCATTTTAGTGGTCTTGCTCCTCGTAAGAATTGTTTTGATGGCTCATTTACCACTCATGAGAAAGCTGGTGATCGGTTCTACAATTTTTATATAGACACCTATAGAAAGTTTTTGCTTCAATAAAAAGTTATGAGCCAATCTTTGAAAAAACTCGGGGGTTTTTTACCTGGTTTTTGATAAAGATCGGCATTTTTGAACCAAAAACGGGGTTTTTGTCAAGAAAGCCCCATTTTCTCTGAATAAAATGTAGCCCAGACTATTTGAGTCATTTAAAGGGTATTAATGATAATTGGCTATAGAAGTCAATGGAGGTGTCCTCATAGGGGCACATCCATTGATCGAAATCAAAAAATTCCTTCAGATTCGTGTTCTCCATGTCGAAAACCTCCGAATACAAAATTTCAATTTAGAGAACTTTTTGAAAATTCAATTTTTTGACCCCTTGGGGTTAACAAAAAAATTCTGATCCTTTAGAGTCAGAAATTGTTGGAAATAGCCTAAAAAGGTAAAAAAAATTCAATTTTGGACAAAAAGAATTAAGTTAACATAGGTTGTGGGGGGTAAAAACATCAAAAAATGATTATTTTCCAAGAATAAAATGGTCATAACTTAATCAAATTATTAGAAAACAGATCAAATGTACCAATATTTTCCTCTAAATCTGTGCTACATTTTATTCAGAAACTGTTCTTGACAAAAAGCCCCGCTTCCAGGTCAAAACTGTCAATCTTGATCAAAACCCGAGTTTTTTTCAAAGATTGGCTCATAACTTTTTATTGAAGCGAAACTTTCTATATGTGTCTATATAAAAGTGTAGCGCTAAGTTTCAGTTACAGCGAGTGGTCAACCATCTTTCAATTAAATTCCTACGAGGAACTAGACCTAAAACACTAAAACGATTTTTTTAAAGGTACCTGTAAAGATGGGGGTCTAGACCCTCTCCCTAAAATTAGTTCTTTCAAAAAAATTTTGTTCAGCGTGAAAACCTATCTTGAAATAAATTGAAGTGATCAAGGTGCCCACGAGTGTTAACTAGTATGGCAAGCTATACTCCCCATAAAATTGTTGGTAAAAATTCGTAGCGGAATATTCCAGACTTTAATTTCAAGCTTTTTCACTTTGACATATATTTTTCCTACTTACCAATTTCTTCATATGGTGGCTCTGTTATCTCCAAATCTTGAGCCGTTGGAAATGCTTGTATTAGCGCTAGAATCCCAACGATCCCAAATATAACAATTGAATACATCTAGTACTAATATCTCAACAGCCTTTGGAATAAAAGCCGTTCCAAATAATAATAAAATCTATTTGTAATACCCTTTTATAATAATCTTTTACATCTTGAGGCAAAGTTGACACGCCTCCTTGTCTATAGTCAAACAATTCATAATTCCGCGCATGATTGTGAGTCATTTAAGTTAAAACAAAGCGCTGAAAAGGCTTCCTATAGACACGCCTAAAGGACTATTAATTACGTAAGAATCTCATGTATACTGTAAAAATTATATCCTCTAAATATATTGAAAGGATCATGTAGTCTCCGGTCTATTTTCCTCATACAAATTACATGTTTCTATCTTCTCAACAATGTCTGAAATTAAACTTGGAAAGCTACGTCACAAATGGTGCACAAATAAGGAATAATGAACAAATAAGGCTTGATACAGTACAGGGTCATTCAGCACAACCTTACTCTAAAAAGTTGAATATCTGTGAATTTAAAAGATTTTTTTGAAAATATTTGCATAATGTCACCCAATGAGTAATTCATAAAATGCAAAAAACGGCAAGTGAAATTCTTTTAAATTCGTTGAGATTTCTTTGAGGAGAAATTGTGTTGAATAACCCTGTAATACTCAAGGGCTATATTTAAGCAATATAAACAGAATTTAATATGTTTATTTTGATGGAGCATGTGATGTACAAGTCTTTTGATTGATCATGTGGATTTCAAGTACGACAACGGCACTTCCAAGGACTAATTTAAAAAGAAATATGGGAAAGACGTAATGCTTAATACATGTATATTGAGAAGTATAGATATTGAAACGCACAAAAGCAATCGTTATTTTTAATAAAGCAGAAATGGGTAGTAGGTGCTTGACCTATATGTAGATTAGTGAAAATTTCTGACAAGGTTTCATCGTGTCAAAACCAGTAAAAAATATATCAACCGAAAAGCTACCTCATCTCTTCCCTTCACTCCTTCATAGAATCATTTTTCAGGGTAGGGGTGATTGGCGGCGACTTGGACCACTCGACTATGCTGTATCAAACTTTTTCGCTCGACTGCTGAAAAAGACTATATCATAATGGCGCAATCGGTAGCGCTGTCGATCGTCAGTTTTATGGTCTGGGTTCGAATCCCACCTAACAAGTCATATTGTTTTTAACTTTTTTGCCTTTTTTCAACAAGAAAGACGGCATTTTTTATAACTCATCAAGACGAATAAAAGGCCACCAAAGTTATCCAATTTGAAAATTGTTTTGGTTATTGAAACGAAAACACGAATCAGGGTTTTCATTTCAATAACTCAAAACAATTTCAATTTGATAATTTTGGCGTCATTTTATTTGTATTTGCGAGTTATAAAAAATTGACTTTCTTTTTTTAAATATAAAAGCAAAAAAGTTAATAACAATTGGATGCAAGCGGGACTCGAACGTTTCATCGTTAGTGCCTAAGTGAACAAGTGCACTGTGCCATTGCAAGCGGACTATTTTCTTTTATGAGCGAACATGGACTGTAAGGTCTGCATAAAAACTTAAAAAATTGTTAAATTTAACTCCCACTGTCTGTTTCAAATATGTGCAGCAACAAAGCACAAAATATTAATAAGAGCTTTACTATATGTTATAACCTTTACTAAAATTGAAAAATTCTATTTTTAAAGTAAAATCTAAAGCGCAGAAGATTGTCTGGGTACAATTGGAAAACAATTTATGAAAAGATCTTTTTTTATTTCTATTATCCTTTAAAGAAATTTGTATCTAATTAATTTAGTTTTTATAAATATTTAATTTGACGACAAAGTCTAGAATTTGATAGAATGTGACAGAAGTTAGTAGAATTTGACCTTTAAATTCAGTCAAATTCTGTTCAAGCGATAAATACAAATCGTAGGTTTCACACTTGGCTGGGCCATCCTATATTCCTATATTCCGCGCAATTTTGGAGCTCTAACTTGTCGTTTTAGAAATTGACTTTGATTCAAGCAACTTTTCCATTGGCAGTAGGACACTTTGTCGAATGGACATTTCATCAAACGATGACACTTCTTCGAATGGAAGCTTTGTCGAATGAACACCATCGACTAGACAGTTCATCGACCGGGCACCTCTTTGACTGGATACTCCATCGATTGGACACTTCATCTACCAAAGTGTTATGGTGATGAATGAATGCTGCAATGACGAAAAAAATTTTCACTTTTGACCGGTTATAACCCTTGGGGGACCGGGGTGAAAAAATAGATTTTTCAAAAAGTTCTCCAAATCGGATGATTTTTTTACTCGGGGTTTTCGACATCGGTAATTACTGAGTTAGCGCTGTTTACACGGTCAAATTGCGGTTCATTACTATAATTAGGGGAATGACGCAGTTGAAATCCAACCGCCCTATTTGATGACAGAAACAGGACCCTTATAGGATGAAGTGTCCATTCGATACAGTGAACAGTCGATAAATTGTCAGTCGGTGAAGTGCTCATTCGATGAAGTATCATCGTTAGATGATGTGTTCATTCGATGAAGTGTCCTACCGCCGTTCCAGTTAAATTTCTCATCTCAAAATTCAAGGTGTCACGATACATTATAATTTTAGTATGACTGTTTTATGAAAGAAAAATATTTTATTAAGTTTACAAGAAAAAATTACTACTAAAAATGTTGAAAATATTGCAGAGATCTTTACAGCATGTGGCATATATCCATGTTTTTAAAGTAAATCCTTTTTGATTAATATAATTTTTCTTGTTAAAGAAAAAATATAAATCTACAAATCAGGGTTTATAAATGACGTCATTGTCAAAGTCATTGTATAGAATCCAAATCTTTGCAAGAATTTATTATTTTTGCACAAGTTTAGACTTAAAAGTAATTAACATATACAATCCTATCGTTATTTTTCTTAAGGATTAATTAAATAAAAGCTAGCTTTGTTATAATTATTGCATCTAAAATCAAGTACTTTTGTATTTTTATTATTTTGTTTCTGGAATGTTTAAGGTTACTTCAAATTCTAAATAAAGTTATTGCAATATATTTGCTGCATCTAAGATCACGTACTTTCTTAAATAAAAGATCAAATGAAAATTTTTATATTAGCTTTAGGATGTGCGCTTTTGTGATAGAAATATGTAGATTTTTATTTTAGCAAATTTATGTTCTTTTAAAGAATAAATATCAAGGCATAATCTTATTAGGTATAAGGTACCTTGACTTCTGAGCTAGATCTTATTAAAATTATACGTAAGTTAATGCAGAGTGGCCCAAGAAAGTGTGCTCAACAATGTTTTGACATTATTTTCGGAACCCCGGCGAATTTTTCGATGTAGTTTTTTTAAAGTTAGTTGGGTCAAATATGCATCAAATGAGATGGCTGTTATTAAAAAATAAACATTTCTAATCATTATAGCCATAATGAGTCGTGTAAAACACCCTGTAAAATAAAAGTTCTTACCATTCTGGGGTTCGAACCTGGACTCTTTGCATTAGTTCAGCGCATACATGGGCAGCACTCCAGGTGGAATTTTCAACAAAAAAACCCACAACCCTCATTTGGTCTCCCTCCCGATGGGGTCGAAAAGCTGGAGACCAAAAAAAAGATTGACAAATTAAAACAATATTCTTTTTTTCAAAAAAATAAATATGCTGCTCCAAGCAACCTACTTTTCAACTATTAACCCTCAATTTGTCGGCCCCCGCATTCTACGTCCCCCTCTCACAATTGGTCATAGCAAATTCATCTATAAAATTTTGTTACATTTAAAAATTTATGCCAAAAAAATATTTGTGAAAATAAAATATTAGAAATGTTTATTTTTGGATAACAGCCATCTCATTTGTAGGGTTGCATCGCGGTCAATTGACCGGATCGGTCAAATGTCAATTGACCGGCGCCCGGTAAACTGAGTCAAAATTAACTGAGTCAATTCTAAGCTGAGTCAAAATCGAGTCAAAACTAAGTCAAA
>JAQGBS010001490.1:0-15572 GCA_034698545.1 Acrobeloides obliquus
AATTTCTAACATTTTGTTAAGGTGAAGAAAATCGACTTTGAAAACTTCAAAGTAATTTTTGACAATTTTAGGATCAACGGATTTCAAAAATTTTTATCAACACTTATTCGGCCATTGTTCAGCTACAATTTAAAAAAGACCGCATAAAAATTCGTTAGAGAGGGTGCGCGAACGACTAAAAACATTGATGTTGCATACCAAAATGAACGCTCTGTAGAATACCGTTTTCGACTCCCCTCTATCTGTATAAAATGTTCCCAGCCCATGATTCGCTCGGAGATCTGGAATTTCAAAAAATAGGGTTTGTTATAATTATGTGGAGCAGTGTATATAACAATAAAAAAATTTTAGATCGTGAATAGTAATTTGCTAATTAGTGCGTTGAAATAAGCAATGCAGTTACAAACCAACGGTTCAGATAAATCCTGCATCCTAGATTTTATGTTGTAACTTTTTATTTATGTGTTATTTTTTAGTTTGTACAGTAGAAGACAAAAAACTTGGGCCAAACATTTAATCATGTCTAATAGAGTTCTCCGAACCGCTACTTTTAACCGAGCCGATCAAAAATCACCGACTCGGCGAACTCTAATGTCTATGAGAGAAATAATCAGATCTCAGCTTCTGAAACAGCATTTCAGATGCGATTTTTTTCGTTCTAGGGTTATAAAATATGATGAATCTCATGGTGACTTCAGAGTTATGTCAAAGATTCAGGATTTCTTTCTAATATACAACTTTTGTAAAAGGTCATATTTTGTTCATTTCTTTCTTATAGAAATGGAATAAAACATTCAGAAAGAAGCTGAAATCTGATTATTCTTCTCATGGATATGACTAAATGTTTGGCCCAAGTTTTTTATCCGCTACAGTATTAATATTTTTATTTATATAAAACTTTAGTATAGAGAGCCGAGCGCTGACGCGCTCGCCTCCTTTGTATTAAGAAATGTCAAATTCGGCACTTTTTCGTTGAAAAATGGGAAATTTAGGTATGGTACACACAAAGATGGGGTCCTAGACCCTCTGTAGGGAAATTTTTTTCAAAAATTTCTTCGTATTCTTAATCAGCATGAAAAACTGTCTTAAAAGTCTCAAAAACTTTGTTGACCCTCCGAGTGATAAGCGATCATTTAGATATTACGTAATCAAGTAGGAGGGGAGGGGTAGCCAAATGATTACGGGGGGAGGGGGCGGTTCAGGTCAATGATTACGTAATCATAGTGTATAAAATTTTTTGTTCTAATTTTTTTGGCTCGGATGACGATTTTTGCGAAAATGATACCTCGATTTCTCCATATGTTTAAAGGCGCGGGGCCCAACTTACCGTATTTACTCTAATAGAAGCACCCCTAACTTCTAACCTCTAAGCTCTCTAGAAGAAAATCTACAGGTTTTCATGAAAAGTAATGTTCACAAAAGTTGTAGAGAAGGGTATACTCTACAACTTTTGTGAACATCACTTTTCATGGAAACCTGTAGATTTTCTTCTAGAGAGCTTAGAAGTTGGAAGTTAAGGGGTGCTTCTATTAGAGTAAATAAGATATATGTTTTTGTTAGTCACTAACTAGTTACATAAAAATAACATAGGCCTCAAGTTTGTAGCAACACTTTTTGGCGTAGTACCACCCCTTGTGCGATTTTTCCAGGCATTGCCTCTTAAAAAGGTAAAAAAGTTACAGAAAAGGTTAAAAAAGTTACAAAACAAATATTATCCGCAGAAAAATGATCTACGACCAGACCCGAAAAGGGGTTCGTTTCGAAGCGGCCCCAATCATAAAGGTCCCTCTTATGTTTTTTAAAATTTTTTATTCAAGGGCACTTTTGGATACGAGGGGCACTTTTTTGGTGAAATTTTTTGGGCAAAAATAGCCATTTTTGATGATTTTTGGTGAAAAAAATATCATTTTTTAGCGAAAAAATTGGAAAAAATGGTCATTTTTTTCAAAATTTATCAAAATCGGAAAAAATATAAAGGGAATCCTTAGGAAAAAATTTTAATTTTTTCAAGAATGGCGGGCACTTGCCCCCCCCCCGTGGCTACACCACTGCTAATAATTAAATAGGAATAATTTGATTTTTTTATGTTGAAATTCAATTACTTAAACATGCACCAATTAGTTATACTTTATTTTTAAAGTCTGTTTTTCGCAAATACGAGTTGCGGATTTGTAGTTTGTATTTTGGACTCAATTCCAAAGGCGTAGGTTCAAATCCGGGTGGCGAACATTTCTTTTTGCCTCATTTTGTATTTGTATAGATGTCAAGAAAACTATTTTTTAGAAAATAAAAATCGACAAAGTCAATCCGTAACGTTGTAAAATAGGCTTTCAGGATTTTTTAAGCTCAATATCATCAAAAACGAATGAAAAATGATGGAGAAGAGGCGTTTTAAAACATTTTTATAGTTTGTAGTATTCTAAAATAGCCACTCGGTATTTGCAAAAAAACAGCCTTTAATAATTAGTTTAACAACTCAATCTCTCTTATCTTATTTTACTTTTTTCCTCCCATATTACTTCATTAGTTAGGCCTGTGGGATTAAACTTTATTGATCGTAATTTTCCAGCCGCGTGTATAGTTTAATTTGGATGTTTAGATAGAAGTTAATAAGTAATAGGGATTGTTTTAGTTCCATGACTAGGCGTTTCATATTTTATGATTATTTGATCTTATCAAGTAAACATTCGATATTTTTTTTAAAAATTTGTTCAAATATGGCTTAAAAATCTCTAAAATCGAGTACATTAAAATAAAACAAAAATTAGATACCACCCAATTACCGTTATGTAGATATTTTAGGGCAAACTTGGCAATTTTTACCACTTTTTAACTTAAGAAAAGTTTTTTGAGCATGAAAAAGGCACTGTAGCCGATTGGCTAGGTATTGAGACTTCTATTTTGACGTCACAGATTCGATTCTCACAATAGAAGAGGTGCTTCTTTTTTCAATTTAAATTTCGAAAAAAAGTGCAAACAAACTTGAAACTAACAAAATGAGCAAAAAGTAGATCATAAACGAAAAAAAAATATCCTCCTTATACAGATTTTCTTGTTAAACAAAATTTATGTGGGGTGCTTCAAATAGAGGGGTGCTTCTATTAGAGAGAATATGGTACTTAGATAAATATCTACTCAAATAATAATATTCCTATGGCATTATAGCCCTATGACCCATATGCGTATCTCCGGAACCATGAAGGCTGCGGGGCTAATTCCAACGGCGTTTGCATTCACTAATTGGGTATAAAAAACAATAGTAGTCAAGGTCCGGCGAACACCTTCAAACTTTATCGCCTGGGCATTGGGCCAACTGAGATATTTCGAGAAAGCGTCGCTTAAAGCTTTTATTGATTGTAATGTTTTCCTGAGTGCCGGCTCTTCGCTTTAATACATATGATCAGTTTAAGCGATTTTAAAGGACCAGTCCAGTAATTTACAATCATATAAAAAAATGATATATTCGGAAACATCATGAAAAATAAAGCATTTTATGTTTTTACGGCATGTTCTGAATCGTTGTAGTTTTCGAGATAGTTACGTTTGAAATTTTAAATTTGTTACAAGCTCTTCGTTGTAATACACAAACTTTTTTGTAGACTCATCTTTTAACTAAAAATCCTATTCGTTAAAGATATTCTAAATAAAATGTGTTTTACTTGTGCCCGTAAACAGTGGCTTACATGTCAAGGAATTATTTTTTGATAATATTATTTACAGGGTGGGCCAAATAAGTGGCTTGTTTTATTTTTTGGGACTCGGAAATTTATTTTTCTAAAAATGTGTCCCCTGGGGGTATTTTATGCGAGGAATCGATGGCGCATCTTTCCGGAGCGTGAAAACACTTTCCTGAACCTGATTCAGGGAAAAATGGTTTTGAAGCGAAAATGGTTATTTCTAAAAGAAAACCTGAAAATTGTCATTTTCTGTATCAGGGAATCGTTTTTATACTTCTAAAAAGCGTGCATTCGATTTCTCGCATACAATTATCACTAAAAGAATGAAAAAATGCAAAAACAAAAATAATCATTTTCGCTTCAAAACCAACTTTGTCCTGGATCAGGGAAGTGTTTTCACGCTTCGGAAATGTGTGTAATCGATTCCCCACATAAAATTACCCCTAGAGGGCTCATTTTTAGAAAAATAAATTGTCGAGTCACAAAAAATTTAAAAAAGCCACTTGGCCCACCCTGTATTACATTTTTTTATTAAATCGATAAGCTTTATTTCTTATCACTAATTTTTCTTTTATTTTGGAGTTTCATGATATATTTAGCAAAAATTACTTTTTAATTTTTTAAATTTAGATAGAAAATTTTTTGTAAAAATTGTTATGGCTAGTCAAAATATTTCTACCAATCTCGATACTAGCAATCAATTCAGCACTAAAACAATTGCAATTATTATTGGCTGTGTTATAGGAGGTGTTTTAATTTTTATTCTGTCGATTTCTGTTATTATTTATCGTAAAAAGAAAAGAAATCGAAGAAATAGGAACCAAAATCAAGATCAAGATTTATATCCACCAATTGAAAATATTATACAAACTGATGAAGATTTATATCCATCAATTAACAACTTTATGCAAACTGATCATATTCCATGCAATGGATATAATTGTTGTTGCCATAGAAGGGGCAGTCCTTTCCACGTACAACATGTGGTTGTAATAACAACACCATGTTGTTGTAACTCTAGAAATATTGCACCACGAGTACATTACAACAACAGACCCAGAAATGCGATTGAGCGACAAGTGCCAACAGCACCAGAAATGAGATTGAGTGTTATCGAGACGTTACCACCTTAATTGAATAAAATTATATTGTATCATTAATTTCTTAAATATAAATCTCGCTAATTCTACCACAACGATCTCCAAAATCAATAAGGAGCCAGTCCTTGCCTCAGACAGCAGCTGCGCGCTGCACACAGCTACTGAGTGGACTAACAGCTGCTGTTTAGTCCACGCAGCGGCTGATTGAGCCACGCAGCAGTTGTTTAGTCTACGCAGCAGCTGCATACTGCTGTCTGAGTCAAGGACTGGCCCAAGGTATCGTTAAAGGACCAATCCAGTAATTTACAATCATATGAAAAAATGATATATTCGGAAAAATCATGAAAAATGAGACATTTTTTGTTTTTACGGCATGTTCTGAATCGTTGTAGTTTTCGAGATAATTGTGTTTGAATTTGTTACAAGCTTGTTGTAATACACAAACTTTTTTGAATTTTTTGCGAAAAAATCGATTTTTGCATCGATTTTTTAAATTTTCATAAAATGAACATTGTAGCAATTTTTATAGCTAAATGAGACGAACAAAACGACACCACAATTATCCAATTTGAACACTGTTTTGGGTTATTGAAACGAAATTTTCTGATTCATGTTTTCGTTTCAATAACTCAAAACAGTGTTCAAATTGGATAATTTTAGTGTCATTTTGTTTGTCTTATTTAGCTATAAAAAATTGCTCCAATATTCATTTTATGAAAATTGAAAAAATCGATTTTTCTGCAAAAAATTCAAAATTACAACGAAGAGCTTGTAACAAATTCAAACGCAATTATCTCGAAAACTACAACGATTCAGAATATGCCGTAAAAACAAAAAATGCTCCATTTTTCATAATCTTTTCGAATATATCATTTTTTCATATGGTTGTAAGTTACTAGACTGGTCTTTTAAGCGATTGCATAAGCCTAATGCAAGATCAGATAACAACTTGCTGCTCCTCCCTTTTCACAGCATTCTTGCCATAACATAGCCCCCATGAGTGCAATCTGATCGGACTGCTTTTTCTTGCATCTTTCATAATTTCGTGATAAAAATTTTAATTTTTATAAATTTTTGACTTGGTATACTCTAAATCGGCCGCTCGCGACTAGGTGTTCCTTCCCAAATTTGGGGGGGGGGAGGGGTTCTTTTGACAGTGAATTTCTTATCAGACGTTAAACTCTGAGTCAGATGAATCTCAAGATATGACATTTCATACCATTAATTTTTAATCCATAAAAATCTTTCTAAGCCTATAATTTGTATTTTTACAAGGCACTCATCTGTAAACATTTTCTTAGAACATATTTTCTTGACTAAATGCTACTGTTCTAAACATTTTAATGAAACTATACTGGAGTTCAAAGTAAAATCAAACGTCATGAATTCCATAAAACTTTATTTTATGTACAAAAAACACTAATTATATACAAAACCATAATATACACAAAAATAACTATTGGATTTCTCCAAGAGCTTGTGCTGGTTCTATCCTCGAGGGAGATCCAGCAGTTGCCCTAAAACTTCGAACAATACTAGAGGCTTTGGAAATCGAGGTCGCGTAGATATTCATCTCATTAAAGTCTCGTCGTAATACCCAAGCCTTGAATTTCTGAAACGCTGTCCGACGAGTGAAAAAAGTCCTATATTCTTTCACTAAGATTATAGCCGCGAATGGATTGAGCACGGGAATCCATGCTAGTATAATAGGCAGTAACAATGCTTTTCCAGCGGTTCTAACTTGTAAAGCACAAAGAATGAGGACTAAACCGAGAGGTACGACGCAGATGAAGAATGGGACCATTGCCTAAAGTTGTATCATGATAAAATCTAGGTTAATGGATGTTTTACTTGATATTGGAGCACTCTACTGAGCTGTTTTTGTACTTCTCGACTTCTAGTGCTCATGCTGGTTTTGAGGTGGTTTAATGTTCGATAAATCATAACATTGCATGTAATAACTAGGGTATATGAGAAAGTCGAGAGGAAGCAACATAGGGAGACGAGGATTAAAATATTCTTGTCTTTGCCCTAAAAAGTAAGATTTTAAGCATTAAAATTGTAGATTTTTATAGTATGGTACGAGTATAGGCCACCAAGGGGGAGCCTCCCCTCTGACCCACTCACTCATGGACCCAAAATTGAAGGGGGGACCACCTCATGACCCCGCCGAGTATATGATGTGGTCCATAAAAATTGGGGATCACCTCATCGGGGTTCCCTCCCTCCACCTTGCCGATCTATGATGAGTACCATGCCAGACTAGATAGTCGGACAACCAGATCATGATGAACTGCCCTAATTTATAGAAACCTACAAATCATACCAAATCAGCTACGACATAAACCGGTAATCTGCCTTGAGAATCTTTCCAAAATTCGGCATCTATGATATAAGTATAGTCACTAGCGTTAATTTTGGGATTCCATGGATAAAAAGTATAGCCGTGCATGCACCCATAGCTTATGGCGATCAATAAAAATATGATTACCAAGCCAGAAAATTGCCAAAAATTGAGGACCTTTTGTCTAAAATGATTGATACTCAGGGCTCAAAGCCACTCAACCCGGACAACTCAACCCAAAGAGTGGGTTGAGTTGTTTGGGCCCAAGTTCTAGGCCTAAGGGTTAAGCCTAATGCTTAAGCCTAAGGCCTAAGTTCTAAGCCTAAGCATAAAGCTTAAGACTAAGGCCTAAGGCTTAAGCCTAAGCCTAAAGCTTAAGCCTAAGCCTAAGGCTTAAGCCTAAGCCTAAGGCTTAAGCCTAAGCCTAAGGCTTAAGTCTAAGCCTAAGCCTAAGCCTAAGCCTAAGCCTAAGCCTAAGGCCTAAGCCTAAAGCCTAAGCCTAAGGCCTAAGGTCTAAGCCTAGGCCGGCCTAAGCCTAAGGCCTGAGTTCTAAGGCTTAAGCCTGAGCCTAAGGTCTAGGCTTAACCAGGCCTAAGCCTAAGGTCTAAGCCTAAGGTCTAAGCCTAAAGCTAAGAAAAGACCTATAGATTTTTTGTTTTAGTTGTACGGGTTAAATTGTCCTGGGTTGATTTGTCCGTGGGTTGAGTTGTCCAAGTTGAGTTGTCTGTGGGTTGAGAGTGTCTGCCCCTCCCCCCGATACTAAGCAAGGTTCGATATCTTACTTGCAAACTGCGAAATACCGAAATATGAATGGAATCGGTAAGAACATTACACATGAGAAAAGACTGGTCACATACCAGTTGATTAGTTGCCAGGTTATCGGGTTTGGTTGAAGACGAAAAGGACCATCCATCATCATTAAAATAACACCTTTGTCGAAATCGATACCCTAAGATTGGATTTTTATGGCGAAAGATGGAGGTCTACCGGTTGTGTGACTAGCACACTAATAGTGTAAAACAAGTCCACCATACAATTAAGGATCAACAACCGACTATATATCTTTAGCTCTTTCGTCGATCGAAATATCACCAACAAGATTAGTATCAAATTTCCGATTATTGACAAAGTACCCGTAGTGATGTCATTTATAGGCGCTATATATTTTAAAGGCATGAAATAACCCGACTGATATTCTTCTAAAATCGGTTTCACAAATTTCTAAAGTTAATTTTTACCTGCAACCGATGTCATCTTTCCGGAGAACAATTTAAAGACTAATCTCGAAACATAGTAATAACTAGATTTTACTCTTTTGCAATATCATACTCACAAATTTGTGTGCTGATGTGAATTTGTTCTCTAATAAGCCAAATTAGAGACTTAAATTTATAGTAATGTGTTATTATTGCGTGTAAGATTGATTGTCTAAACTTAGTTTATGTTCTGGGAAAGTCTGAGAAAGAAAAAGTTCTGCGAAAAAGAAAAAAAAGAGTAAAAAGGCAAGATGTTGTGCAAAAAATCATATGTTATACAGGGTGTTTCAGTGAATTAGCGAGATTTAAAAATTCAATATCTTTTGATAAAAAAAGAAATTTTTTAATGCAGCAAAATGCTTAGAAACCGTGGGGTTTTCATGCTCACTCAAAAAAATTTTAACAATTAATTTTATAGCAAAAACATTTGGTCACCGGTGGGGTTTGAACTTGCACGTTCATAGTCAAAAACCGTAAACACTACCACTCAACCATGGTGACAAGTTTTAATTAAAAAAATTTTTAATTTAAAATCAAATGTTTGCATTCAAAAATAATAATTGTGGTTTAAAATTGATAGAATTTTTCCAAACAGCTTGTCACAATGGCTGAGCGGTAGTGTTCACGGTTTTTGATTATGAACGTGCAAGTTCAAATCCCACCGGCGACTAAATGTTTTTGCCGTAAAAACAAAATTCTTAATTCTTTTGAATGGGTATGAAAACCCCATGGTTTCTAAGCATTTTGCAAAAATGCGCATTATAAAATCTCTTTTTTTATCAAAAGATATTGAATTTTTAAATCTTGCTAATTTACTGAAACACTCTGTAGGTTATAGCAATTATCTTCTTATTTTTAGAATTTTAAAGGTTAAGAAATTCTCATGGATGGAGGACATAGGTTGGCAAGGGGGAGCCTCCCCCTAACCCACACACGCACGGACCCAAAATTGAGGGGGGACCACGTATTGACCCCGCAGAATATATGAGGTGGTCCATAAAAATTGGGTGTCAGAAGACTACCTCAAGCTAAAAAAAGGTCTTTTTTGGTGGAGGTGGTGGGGGACTACCGCATCAGGGGTCCCCTCCCCCACCTTGCCGACCTATGATGAAGGAGTTTCGATATAACTGACTATACACGGAAAAAGTAAGATAGTAAAAAATGATCAGAAATGGTAAAAACAGTCGAAAGAGAGTAATTATGACGTGATAAACACCTGTTTGAATTAATATAATATAAAAACTGGGCACAGTGATTAAAGCGCTCGAGTGAGTAGACCAAAGTATATTTTTTTTACGAAATTGTTTTCACTTAGGTAAAAAGATAAATTTCCAACGTTAATTACTGTGATGAGTGAAAAGGTTGAGCAATAAAAGGACAAACTGACAAATGGCAGCAGCAGATGAGATGGTTTAGTGGTTCAGGGCGCTGGTTCGATAAATGTCGGGGATTCAACTTTCGACTTTTTGGGCCAAAAATTTTTTGTCAAATTTGCTTACAAAATATGCACGTGAAATCAGAGAGGCTCACTTATCATAAAAATGACCTTCGTTTAATTCACAGAGGTCGAAAAAATATGGTGTGTATTACCAGCTTAATTCAAGAATTAAAAAAAGCATAACTTGAGATCATTTTTCAGATAAAGCATCACCCTTTTAAGACTATGCAAATAAGCTTTTTGAGATAATTAAATTCGGAGAAATTCAACCCATCAAGTTGTAGAAATTCTACCCATTAAATAAGTGCAATGTCATTAGGCTTATTAAATGTTAACTCTTCACATATTTTCTATAAGATGCGAAGCTCGACATTAATTACAAGTTTTTGATCAATTTCAAGAAATTGTTGCTTTCGAATATAGAAATCTGTTATTAACCATATTTTTAGAGTTGTATAAAGTTCGAATTTCTAGAAAAACAACAGGGTAGAATCGAATCTTTAGTCTAAAAGTGAAAATTCGAAAAAATTTAAAGGGATGTGCAAATTAGAGTCCTTTCTCAAAAAATTTTTTTGTTGAAAAATGACCTTCTAGGGTAAAATAGGATGAAAAATCGATTGCGCACATCCCTGTCGAGTGAAAATGCTTTCTTGACTCTGATTCAAGGAATGGGTGTATTGAAGCGAAAATTAAACATTTTAGGATTTTTAAAAGAAAACCATCGATTCTTAGGTTTTTCCAGGCGGGAAATCGATTGCGCGCATTCCCAAATCGTGAAAACGCTTCCTTGACCCTGTTTCAGGAAAGAAATTGATGTATTGAAGCGAAAATCAATTTATTTACTTAAATACGTATCTTAATGAACAAAAAATTTTGGTTTCCTTAATAAGGGATTAATGGACAAAGAAATATTGACGTTTTTAGCAACTTTAACCCAGCAGATACAATTTTTAAACTTTTATCCTTGTTCATGAGAAAATTTTCAAAAATCTCTCATGATATCCGGTTATTGGTTCACTAAATCTCAGACAGACAAAATATAATAAATTTATCCATTTCACAACTTTTTAAGTATTTTTCTTCCGCTTGATATCTCTATCTAGTGGGGTAAACAAGTGCATTTTTTTATCGGGATGAATTCGAATGTTGATGGTTTTTGTTTATGCTTATATTCGCAAGGGAAAGATTATTCTCTGGGTGTTGAAATTGCCTTTTTGGGTTTTAAATGTGAGTAAACATGCTTATTATGCTATTTTGAGGCTTTTCCAGATTAGATTAGGCTTGACGAGACTTTCTTGACACTTCTTTTGAAATTTTTTTGAATTTTAGATTAATTTCTCATTATTTTAAGATTTTTATAGCTTTTTATCATTTTTATTTTAGCTATGAATCGCCGAAGTATTTTTCCTACTCTTAAGCAAATGCAACAAGGTTCTCGAGGATCTCAAAATTCACAAGATCTCGAGGGTTTACCCCAGAAAAATGTCTTAGAAGAGCCAGAAGGTCCAGTAGAATTTCAAGTACATGGTCGACATCGAGATCAAAGAATGCGAATGGAAGACCAAGATTTTGATCTTCAACGTTTTAGTATGCTATGGGATGGTAAAGAGTATGAAAATTTTCCAGGAAATTTTAACTATCCAAGAGGTGAAGAATCGGCAGAGTAACAGAATCGTATGAGATTTCGAGATGGCAGTTATTTTTGAATAATGTATAAAATGTAATTATTGTAAATATTGGACCAGTCCTTGCTTCAGACAGCAGCTACGCGCTGCGCCTCAGCTCATATAAAATCACACAGCAGGATTATTTTCTACACAGTTAATTTATAGCGTGCAGTATGAGAAAAGGTTACTGTGTGGAAAATACTCCTGCATCGTAATTTCATACGAGCTGCTGCATGGCCCAATCAGCTGCTGTCTGAGGCAAGGACTGGCCCATTGTATAATAAAAAATTTAAGCTTATATAAAAAAATTTATTCAACAATTTTGACCAAATTTATACATTGCTTGCACCATAATAACGTTATTTTTCTTCTTGGTTTTATTTTTAAGAGCAATAAAAATTCGATTTCTCAATCTTTTGTCCAAAATTAAGTGCAAATACGAGTGATAACCACATTCGATCATCGTTAGGGTCAATAAAAATGCCATATAAAATTTAGATGGTGGAATATAATACGAAAGAATCCATAAAATCGACACTGTACTTTTACCACCATAAATAATAACGGCTCTGATAAGTATAATTAACTCTTCTATAGGAAATTTGTGTGGATCTGACATGAAGTATCTCTAAAATTGTCGCATTATTACACTTGATCTAAAGGTCTAAAAGGGCCAGCCTTTTGGTTTCAGTTGGTGCCGAGCGCCTTAAACCAATAGGCTATGGACTGGAATTCTTTGTCAGCTGAATCCTTTGCCAAATGAATCTTTTGCCAGTTGATATTCAGTCTTAATTTTGGGTTTTTGGTCTCGTATCTAAAGAGAATCATGGTTTATAACTAACCTTTTTGATCAACACTATGGCAATCCATGAATATAGCAGAAAACATAAGCCATATAATAACAAACATAAATAATTACAATAAAGAAAGATTAGATGTTGAATACTTTGGTTATAAGTATAATCATGGACGATAAGAACATCGATCATTAAACTTGGAATCATGCATATGATAAAAATTATGAGAACACAAACATACGTTGTCATAAGAGTAGTCTAAAAGAATAGGCTTTAAAAAATGATTTAAAAATTTTGCACCTCGAAAATTTTATTATTGCTAATAAAGTTTGAAGGAGAGAATTTAGTAAAAACATTAAAACGATTGATAGCTAAGATAACAATCAATATTACAGTTCCAATCCAACTAGCAATATTTATGGAACAATATAGCTAGAATTACCCAATTATTGAGTCTAACCATACATAGGTAAGCAGGGGGTACTTGGCCCCAAAATACGAATTGGTCCCAAAGATTACTGTCGACCAAAAAAAACTTCGACAGACGAAAAAGTCGAAATACGAATTCGTTCTCGATTTATGAATTTGCATACGAATTCAGTGTAGGCGGCTTCTCAAATATGAATTAGTCCATTAATTTTTCCCCCGATACACCGAATTAGGGAGGAAGTACAATACCCTCTCTCTTTGCCCATGTATGAGTCTAACGAATAAATCAATCTTTTTTTGAATAAGGAAGGGATAAAGTAGGAAAACATATAATAACCTTTTTACCACTGCTTATTGAGATGGTCGCGTGCTCTAGTGGATAACGAGCTAGACACTCTTGTTCATTGGCCTAAAGGGTTGTGGGTTCGATCCTCGCCTCTGAGGGCCGAACCACAAAGTCGTCTCCATAGATGTCTAAGGAAATTTTTTCATCAGACGTTGGGAAAAAATTTAAAAAAAGCTCTTTCCGATTCCTTACCACCTCCACCCACTTGTCAGAACAACTGCTTACTGTATTAACAAAATGTTCAGCTACATTATTCTTTATCATTATATAAGCTAGTATTAAATACGACGAATGCTGTGTAAAAGACATTATACCATGATGGAAAATTAATTTATAAGACTTATCGATAAAGGATTTTCGGAAATAACAACCCTACAAATATCTTTATAAAACTATTCACTCTATATTTTTTAGATTTTTTCTGTTTTATAGAATGGCATAAAAATTTTGGCTATGAACCTCTTGCAAAAAATTCTATAGCCTCTGGAATAAATCCTTCTTCTGAGCATAAAGTTGTAGTCGAAAAAGTGCCAAAAACTAACTTAAAGAAATTTTTTCACCACAATCAGACGCCGGATTCGGATTCAGCGCTAAAAATTACCTCTAGAGGTCAATTTTTAGTCGATTTGGCTTAGTAAGTTAAATTTTGAGGTAAAGTAGAAAAACATATAATAACCTTTTTACCACTGCCTATTGAGATGACCGCATGCTTTAGTGGATAACGAGCTAGACACTCTTGCCCATCGTCCCAAAGGGTCTCGGTTTCGATCTTCTGCTTGAGGGTCAAAGTCGTTTCCATAGGTGTTCTGATTCTGGAGGCAAGATCGATCACACTGCACGGCTTAAGTCCGTGACCGTTACTTTCTGAAGGCTAAGGTACACCTGTAGAGCTAATGGCCGAAGTGCAGCACTTGATGAGTAAGTGCAGCACTTGATGAGTAAGTACAGCTTCACAGGCGTGTCTAGAGCTATGGAGACAAGGTTCCTGTATAGAAGATGCCATAAAAGAAGGCCAAGAATTTTTTTAAATTATGCAAATTTCGAAATCTTTTTAAAGACAAGGCTAAATACGATGAAAATTCATCTCTAGAGGTCATTTTTAGCGCTGAATCCAAATCCAGCGTTGGATTACGATGAAAAAATTTTTATCCCAATTTTTCGGCCAATTTTAAGCAAAAACATTGAAAACTTGTTAAATATCTCGAAAAAATATAACTTACGAATATTATAGGAACGAAAGGAATTCCACAAACGAGAAAAATTCCAACAAAAATTAGCCCTAAATTATGTAATTCATCTGAATTCAAAGAATCAGTAGAATTTTCCATAATTTTTGAGCAAACGTACTCGTAGTGTCAACAAAATAAAACCCACTAGGTTGAACGTAATAAGTTAACGCTCACAATCGTAATAAGTCATTCGTATAAATTTAAAAAGCCTTAAAATAAAACTACAAAATCTCAAAAATCATGAAACCATGGAAATTAAGAGTTTCTTCAAGAGTTCATAATTTAAATGATTTGTAAAGATAGAAAAAAGATCTATTCAAACTTCCTTTCTTCGAAAACTATAACATTTAAGGCAAGACGTTCTCTTATGAAGTAGGACTTTAAAGAGTCTTCTTTCCAACAATAATCGAATTCTGGGCCAAAAAAATCTCCGATATCGGCTTTATGAATAGTTTTATATAAAATTCAATAAGAACTATGTACATGAAACAAATATATCAGATTAAACTTTTACGTTACTTTGGATATAATGATCAGTAAAATGAGAATATCTTCTCAACACTTTATCCAAATTCCATGATTTGGAATTCGTTGAAAAGCTATGACGTAGAGCTACATTTTTTACGCGACTTCCTGGGCCAGTAGAGGATTCATAGTTCTCTAGGCCTTAAGAGAAGATGTCTCAAAATCTCGAGCCCGGGGTGGCCATAGTAACGAAAATTCGAATCAATTTTTGAAATCGTGGTATACCCTAGGTTTTCGGGGTCGCTGAACACGAATCTGAAGTCCGTTTTTGAACCCGACTTTTTGGTGCCCCTGTACGGCAGGTCGGCCTTTTGAACTTTAGGTCAAACTTCAAATGAGCATATACGCGGCCAGCTAAATCTATATCCAATGGTTTTGGTGTCTCTGGAAAGTTGGTGAATTCTACTTCATTTTTTGTCTATACAACTCCTAGTCAAAACTGAGTAGTTTTGGAATATAGAACAATTTTTCTCATTTTTAGGTCATTTTTGAGATCCAAAAAAGCACTATTTTCAATCTAGCTCCTATGGGGTTTTCGAATGCATTACGTTTCTTTGCCTATTATTTACTCCTAGTTAGTACCTACTATTTGAGCCATCGTTCGCAGAAAAAGCGTGACTACAAAAAATAGAAAATGAATCACGAAAAGGGTCAACAAAAATTTGAAAATTCTTTAGATTAGCGAAGTTTGCCGTAATTTATATATATTCGAAAAATTCATGAAAAATGGAGCATTTTTTGTTTTTACAGTAAATTCTGAATCG
>JAQGBS010001491.1:0-15566 GCA_034698545.1 Acrobeloides obliquus
TAGGGGTAATTTTATGCGAAAAATCGATTGCGCGCATTCCCGAAGCGTGAAAACCTTTGTTTCACCCTTAAAAATTGCAAAATACATCTTTTTACCCATATATATACTATAAAAATACGTATTTTTCAATTTTTAAGGGTGAAACAAAGGTTTTCACTCTTCGAGAATCCGTGCAATCGATTTTTCGCATAAAATTTACCCCTAAATATGTCATTTTTTTAAATTTTAGAAAATTTTTTTTTCTATTTTTGACCTTGGGATGATCTCCCTGATCCACAATAGCTCCAAAGTTTGTTTTTGAGTAATGCACTGCCAATTGTTTCAATAAACGGTTGTTATTACAGGGTGTCCCAAAAAGTGGAATTTTCGTGATTTTTTTCATGAATTTTGGATCCGAAAAAATATCCGGTCCAAATCCGAATTTTTTTCGTTTCCGCTTCAAAACGCTACCCTGAATCAGGATCAAGAAAGCGTTTTCACGTTTCGAAAACGCCACTGAGGACGATCAACCTCTCTTTTCCTTATCTTCAAAAATTACCATTCTTTTGTAGAAGTTGAGTTGAATTTTGCAATTGTGCCAAAATGAGTAGTGGGAACGTAAGAAGCATGATTAATACGTTAAGCGAAGAATTGCGTGACCCAACCACACAATAGGATAACCAATTGACAACTACGCCCATTGTTTTCAAAACTCAAAAAATAGAAAGTTGAAAAATCCTTAAAAATTCATAAAATCCCCAGAGAAGTTGAACACCACAAGAAGAAGAAGAAGCCACTTCTTTCAACTTAACGAACTCAAGTCGGCACACCGGAAAAGCAATCATGCATAATTCCATGTTTATGCAAAAAAATTTTTATTAAGTAAATTTTCAAAAATGAAAATAGTGTCAAAATCGAATTTTTTTCTCGTTTTCGCTTCAATACGCTACCCTGAATCAGGGTCAATGAAGCGTTTTTGTCGAATTGTTCAATTTTTTTATTTTACGAATTTTTCGATTTTTGACGAATTTGTCCATTTTTGATGAATTTTTTTAATTTTTATCGAATTTTTAAATTTTTAACACATTTTTCAATTTTTGGCAAATTTTATTGAATTTTTCGATTTTTTACGAATTTTTCGATTTTTGTCGAATTTTTCAATTTTTATCGAATTTGTTAATTTTTTGACGAATTTTTTTATTTTACAAATTTTTCGTTTTCACGTTTGAAAACACGCGCAATCGATTTCTCGCATAGAAAAATCTGTCGGATATCCGGTCAAAATTCGATTTTTTTCGCTTTCGCTTCAACATACTACCCTGAATCAGGGTCAAGAAAGCATTTTCAAGTCCGACACACCGGAAAAGCAATCATGATAATTCCATGTCTATGCAAAAAAATTTTTAACGTAAATTTTAAAAATGAAAATAGTGATGCCAAGTGAAAAACATAACGGCAATTAAATGATGAAAGGGCAGTCTCGAAGGGATGGCAATTTAAACAGATTCGATTTAGAATTCAGCCAAGTTTGATAGATGACCACTTGTCGGCATGCCCTTTTATTTTGATGAGAAAAAGAAACAATTTTCAACAAAATTAAAAGAGATTGTATAAGTATATCAAACTTCGGGCCAGCTTCAAGGCCTAAAAATTTTTTAACACATTTGTAACACACATGTATAAATATAACCTGTGCGCAAAAAATACTTTGTGCTCAAAAAAGAATACTTATGCTCAAAAAAATTATCATGGAATGAATTATACGTTGTGAAGAATTATCTGAGCTAAAACCTGCAAAAAACCGCGTCGAAAAAGACTTCAACCCGTCCGAGAAATCTTCAAATTAGTGGAGTTCAGAACCGACTGAGACACCCTGTATGCGCTTCTTTTGTGTCCATTTTACATATTCAGAACTCAGTTCGCCTAGTGCTGCGGGAATTTCAAATTTTCGAGATATCGCCTTTTAAAAAGTTTATTAAATTCGTTAACAACAATCTTTCTTTTTCACAAAACTTTAAAAAATGTTATTTTGATTTCTGATTTGAGGCGCCTGGCTTCGTTTGTGCTAGTATTCAGTTTAAGAAGGGCCAACATAGTTATTATGTTTTGACGCTATTGATATTACTACTACATCATCCGTTTTCTTTAATTTTGATACAAATATAAAAGCGGCCAGACAATTTTCCAAAGACGCCAAAAGTAACCCATATGGCCCAATATAGGTATTAATATTCGTGCCGATTATCTAAATAGGATTCAGAATACAGTCAAACCTCGTTATAGTGACACCCACCACGCTGGAAAGACCACGCAGGGATGCCTCTTGGCGGGAAAATTTGTAAACATCACCAAAAATCAGGATTAAAAGATTTTTAAATAATTCTTTTTTTTTAAAGTTGTGTGGATATATAGGGCAACTTTAAAAAAGAATTATTTGAAAATCTTTTAATCCTGATTTTTGGTGACGTTTAGAAATTTTCCTGCCAAGAGGCATCCCTGCGTGGTCTTTCCAGCGTGGTGGATGTCACTATATCGAGGTTTGACTGTAATTAATTTTATGAAAATTTACGGATGTGATGACGAAAGCTCCAATAGACGGGATAAAACTGAAAGAAAATTCCATGCATATTGTATAAACAACTAATAAATTTTTCTAAAATATTTTTATGATCGTGATTAGGATCTATTCTTCAACATGTCATATAAATACAGGATGCCAAAAAACCGAATTAATATTTTTTCGAAATTTTTGGCACGATGCCGGCCCAAAATGTGCCGGTGCTGGCCTAAAATCGCCGGATTGGTGCCGGTGATGACCCAAAATGTGATGGTGCCGGTGCCAGCCTAAATGTCCCTTGTAAGGGATAATTTTATGTAAGGAATCGATTGTGCGCATTCCCGAAGCGTGAAAACGCTTCCTTGACCCTGATTCAAGGAAGGTAGTGGATGTGTTGAAGCAAAAATCAAACATTTTCGGATTTTTATAAGAAAACTGTCAATTCTTAGGTTTTTCTAAGCGGGAAATCGCATTGTCGAAACGTGAAAACGACGTCCTAACCCTGATTCAGGGAAAAATTCGATTTTTTGACATTAAAACGATGAAAATATGGGATTTTCGCAAGAAAATAATTTTTATTTGCGCCTGTTCTGAACTTTCATTATCTAACTAGTCCATCGGTTCGTGTCAATTTTCAAAAAATTTTTTGCATATGATGGAGCATGGCTAAATCTCAATATTGGTCAGAGGAATTTGTCTAAAACATTTTCTATGAGTTTTTATAGCAGCTATAAGTTTAAAAAAAAATTTTTGGGCAGAAAAAATGGCGGTTTTTTCCAAATCTGAAAAATGATTCCTTTGACCTTCTATAGGTTTTTTTCGAGCGAAAACATGATTTTCAGGTGATTTAAGCACAAAAAACTCATGGCTTCATACTTTTCCTTCTTTTTATTCATACTCGAACAGACGTGGTGCCGGTGCAGACCTGAAATTGCCGGATAAGTACTGATGCCGGCACTTATCCTCCCATTTTGGGCCGACACTTATCCGATGATTTCAGGCTGGCACCGGTACATTTTGAGCAGGCATCGGCACTTATCCGGCGATTTTAGCCCGGCACATTTTAGGCTGACACTTTTTTGAGCATTTTTGCCGGTGCCTTTCACCCCCTTCCTCACGATTTGCACAATTGGAATTGATGGGGGGGGGGCAAACTAATAAGAAAAATCGTCCAGATAGCGATTTTTTGAGAAATTGTTGGGATTCCCAAGAAAGACTTTATGTATCGACGAGAAACGAAATACAATACATACGTTTTCGTATTATATTTGAAGGTTTTGTGTATTGACACGAAAACCCTGAACACTTTCTATTTATCAATCAAAAACACAATATAACATGGCACTAGGGTAAATTCTTTATTGAACAACGAAAACACTGAACGAAATGTTTTAGGTTGATAAATAGAAAGCGTTCAAGGTTTTCGTGTCAATACACACACCTTTAAATATTATGTGTTGTATTTCGTTCCTCGTCGATATATAAAGTCTTTCTTGGGGTTCCAAACAAAAATACATCATTTTAAACCCTTATCCGTCAACGTGGGGTCTGTCAGACCCCAACGATATTTAAAAGAGAGAAATTTATGATTTTAACTGCGCTCAAAAATCTTTCCCAAATCTACGTTCCACTAGTGTTGATCTTTCAAAAAATATAACACTTATGTGCTTTACTATATATATTTTTGGAGACTAGGTAATCTCTTCAAATCACGAGCCTAGGCAATCTGGGGTCTGCCAGACCCCAATTTTGCTATATAAAAAATATTTTATTTTAAAAATTCAACAAAATAAAAACAAAGGTTTATTCAGAAAAAGTTTCTTCCTCCATGTCTTCATCTTCAACCTCCTGGTTTTTGTCGTGATTGGACTCTAAATCGGAATGCTCCTCGCTTTCTTCTTCTTCAGAACCTGGCTCTTCGTCAATATCCGAGCCTTCATCGCCAGAAATATCAGTTTCGTCTTCGTCGGATGAATACATTTTTGCTAAAAAAATTTAAAAAAGGATTCTATAAAAGTAAAAATAGAAAAAACGTATAAAAATTATTATATAGTCAAAAACTTCTATAAGCTGGAAAAGGATGATTATCGTCTTTCAAAAATTTGATGATTTTCAAGTTTACTAGCGCTAAAATCATTTAAAACACTGTCTGAGTAATTGTAATGCGGAATTATGCAAGGATTTGTATTTGGGGTCTGACGGACCCCAGGTTGCCTAGGCTCGTAAAAAATAACGTTGCCGGATGAGGGTTAAACCTAAATTTTTCCACCATTGAGAGGACCCGGAGACCCTGGGCATACGAACAGATTTTAAGAAAATTAAAAAACTTTACTATTCGTGTTCCTGTTGCTTGAATTGCTTGTATGTTAGATTTACTGTATTTTCTTGATAAATATATAAAATAACAACTGCTTAGCATTATTAAAGTAGCAAAAGTGAATTTTGTGGCAGCTAAAATATTGTTGGCAGTCGAACTGAGCAAACATCCAGGTGAAAAACAGTCTAAAATTTCATTATATAAATTGTAGAATTCAGAGTCAAATGAACAAAACGCCAATTATTTCCTTGCTTTGTGTGATTAATAGCATTTGTTTTAGCTTTTATACAGTAGTTTATTTTCAACCTCCAACCCTCCCCCGCTTGGGGGAGGGAGTTGGAGCTTATTGAATTTTTGACTAAAAATCGGGATTTACAGGGTGCGGTTCGTAGACAACAATATTTGAAGAAAAAACATAATTACATATGTTACATTGCCCAATATCTTTTTAAAATAACTAGAACAAAACAACAATATTATTTCAACAGATTTTCAAAAAGATCACCTTTAGCTTCAACATAAACCTTGGGACGCTTCAGAAAGGCGTCAACGAAGGTCGCGCATTGTTTTGGAGTAATTTCATCCCAATCTTTCACCAATGCCCGTTTGAGAGACTCGATTGACGCGTGATTTTTAGAGCAATTCTTCTTCTCCAAAATCCACACCAAATAATCCAGAGGATTAAAATTACAAGAATTTGAAGGCCAGATTCTCTTGTCCCATCAAGAGAATCAGGAAATAGCTCTTTGAAAAGTTTGATAGTCGTTTTTGCTCCATGTGATGGCGCCCAGTCCTGTTGTAATGTCCATGATTGATTCGTGAAGTGATTTCGTTCCACGGGTCTAGTACTTTTTGAATTATGCGCTGTTGATCATATTTGGCGTTAATTTTCACTCCTCTTTTGACAAAAACCTTGCCCGTAGCGGTGATTCAGTTCACGCCATTGACTCCCTTAGGAAATTGTTTCCTGGCAGCGACAAGATGTCCTAAAAATGCATTTAGAAGTCGAAATAAAACATACCCAATCGAAATCTAGCTAAAACTCGGCTGTTCTGACGGTTAAAAACTCGCTGAACTGTGAAAATCTTCTCATCAGTAAAGAAGAATGACCGATGTCGACCAGCTGCGTCAAACGTTTCATCTTATTAGCTCTCTGATGTCTGGTCAAATGATGCGCTTCTGAAAGATCTTGCCTGCGATCGTACTTGTAAGATTTTAGCGCTAGATCATTTTACAATTCTTCTAAAGGATTTTTCCCTAGCGATTTGGCCATTTCACGCTTCGTGCTCTGGATTTCGACGAACTCGACATCGAACTCTGTTTATCATCTCAGGAATGCGCGCTGTCCTCGGACGACTTTTGCCGCACCCTGTATTGCATTTTTAAACATAAATTTCTCCTGAATGATGGGGACCATCAAAAAGTTCCCTCTAATTACATCATTGCTTTTATATTAAAAAAAATTTAAACTGACCTGTTTTAGCTTCTTTAGGATATGATAAGTATGAACAGAAAAGTTGAATACAAAATACTACAGCCATGGTAAAAATGTTCATTCCAGTTAAAGTCTTCTGTTTACCTTCATCATAGTTATGCCGATAAGTTAATATAACACAACGATCTATCGCCAAATACAAAACGGCAACTTGATTAGTAATAGTAAATGCATAAGCTGGTGTACCTGCCCAAACCAGTATATAAGCATTGTATATATTATCTAATTTTACATATTATTTAAAGAAGACTAATAGCGACATTATTAAGTTTTGACGACTTTGTTTTACTACATCGTCTTCTACAGGGTGGCGCAAAAGTTCGGTTCATATTATGTTTATATGCGTTTTTGTTTATAAAGGTCGCCAGAAGCTATCGGGTCCCCACAAGCAGCGGCACAAGCTATAGTACGAGTGTAAAATACACTCGTACGTCGGACGAAATGGCCACAAGCTATCGTACGATACCATCGTACTGCGTCGTACGATCGTACGACAACTTGTGGCGATTTCGTCGTACTTTACGTTAATTTTACGATCGTACGATGACTTCGTGCGATAGCTTGTGGGGCCGTCGTACTTTCGTACGATAGCTTGTGCGTGCTTGTGGCGACCCTAATTTAATCAAATTTTATTCGAAACACAATAATAAATAATAACAACAAGAACTATCTATTTATTCTCAAAATGGTCGTCTTTGGCTTCAATACACTTCTTTAAGCGCTTCGGGACTGGTGGGACTTCGAGCATGCTTCTGCCTCCAAAATGCTCCAGATTGAGTAGTGCATCACGTTCAAATCGGGTGAATTAGGTGGCCATTCTCCGTTGTTACGCTGTGGGCTAATGTCGACTTGGATGAAGCCCGGAACATTATCTCTGATCAGCTCCTGTGTTTCTTTGGCCTTGTATGATGAGGCTCCGTCTTGATGGAAAACCCAGTTCCGATTCCACTGCTCGCAATGTCCATAAGTCCTTCTTGCCCACGGGAGAACCTTTTTCGGCAGAAATTCTCGATATTCCGCTCCTCTGACTTTGACACCTTCAGACAAACACAATATGAATCGAACTTTGCGCCACCCTGTACTGCCCTTTAAATGAATTACCAAGACGCCAATAAAAAACCATATATCCATTGATTATCGTCATAAAACAACCAGTACAAAAATTATTTAAAATGTAAAGAATAAAATTCGAAGACATTCTGTTATGTTTCCTGGTTTCAAATAGGTATTTTAACAGTCTATACCAATTAAAAATAGCGCCAAAATTGGATAGAAACCCAATAACCCAAAAAGATAAAGACAAATACGGAATATATACTAAACTTGGCATTGAATGTTTTTTTAATACAAAGATTGATAATTGGGTTACGATTAAAAGATGAAAGGGAAAAAGGCTAGACAAGTAATGTTAGGATTAAAAGTTGCAAAGAACAGATTCGGAGAATTTCAAGATATGTCGTAAGATATGTGCAAGAATTGTTTCCACATTTGCAACGGCTAAAAATATGTACAGGGTGTTTCAGATGAAACCTACCTATTTTATTTTGACATAATTTTGTTCTGAAAAGTATTCTGAATTTTCGATTTTTGGAAAATAACGAGCTAATTTGTCCATTTTATGCATGTTTCCTTGTTTGTGAAAATCTTGACTTTGGGCAAAAATTTTTCACCTGGGCTGGGATTCGAAACGCTCCTTTATGAGCAAAAAAGCGAGAGCCATACCACTCGGCTATGAAGGTCGGTCTCGTAGGGAAATTTTATATGAGTGACTATTTGTTCAGTTTTTTTCATTGAAACATCCTGAATTTCGAATCTTTATTTTATTTTTATTTATTAGGTTGGCAACTAAGTTTTGCAACTTTACCCAAAAATTTTAAATTTTAATCATAGCGCATTATTTTTTTAATACAGTGGATTCTCGATAGTACGGTCCCCCAAAATCAAAATTTCAAAAATCATATCTCGTAGCATCCACCATACAGCCCGGATCTCTTTCCAAGCTACTACTTTGTCCGTTCCTTGGAACACTGGCTCCGAGGCAAAAGGTTCACCACAGTCGAAGAAATGTGCAAATTCCTTACAGAATTCTTTGAATCCAAGGATCGAGATTGGTACCGACGTGGCATCCACCAACTTGAAGAACAGTTGTAGAAAGTTATCGAATCCTTTGGGGAATACTTTGAATAATGTTGATATGTTGAAGAAAGAACTGCTTTTCCGGTGTGTCGACTTGAGTTCGTTAAGTTGAAAGAAGTGGCTTCTTTCTTCTTTTTTTCAAATTTCTGTAATATTTGACATTCTGAACGTTTCAATGAAAAAAACTGAACAAATAGTCACTCGTTTAAAATCTCTCGACGAGACTGACCTTCATAGCCGAGTGATATGGCTTTCGCTTTTTGCTCATAAAGGGGTGGGTTCGAATCCCAGCCCGGAAGAAAACTTTTTGCCCAAAGTCAAGATTTTCAAAAACAAAGAAACATGCATAAAATGGACAAATTAGCTCGTTATTTTCCAAAAGTCGGAAATTCAGAATACTTTTCCAGAACAAAGTTATGTCAAAATAAAATAGGTAGGTTTCATCTGAAACACCCTGTACAACTGTATAGGTACCCACTAATAACTTCCTCATAACCTAATAACACCTGTTAGACGGTTGCCAATAGAGACAACGAATTAAGCTAAGTTTGATAGATGACCACTTGTCGGCACACTCTATTATTTTGATGAGAACAAGGGTACAATTTTCAACAAAATCAAAAGATTGTATAAGTATATCAAAACTTCGGACCAACTTCAAGAAATGGAATATGGAATTTTTTTGTTAAAACCAGGAGTTGATTCCATGTGATAGAGCACAAAATTTTGAGCATTTTTTACTTTTACGGCACCACTTGAAAATCTAACCGTAAAAAGTTATGAATAAAACAAAAATTATAGGCAAAATTAAACATCCGAATTTTAACGTGAACTTGGCTCAGTGATAATGCTTCCGGGTTTGAGTCTAATAGACTCTGGTTCGAATCCCACCTGAGTCGATTTTATTTTATCTCAAATCGCGTATATTTCATGGCCATACAACGCACTATTTGAAAATCTAATTGTAAGAAGTTATCAGCAAAAAAATTTTCAAACGAGTTTGAACATTGAAACGAAGAGCTTGTTGATCAATCAAGTTGTTTATTGAAACGATTTAAAACCTTGAACATTTAAGAAAAAATAAATATAACTCGCCGAGGCGAATCAAACGATACCAAAATTATCCAATTTGAAAATTATTTTGGGTTACGAAAACATGAATCAGGGTTTTCGTTTCAATAACTTAAAACATTATTCAAATTCAATAATTTTGGTGTCATTTGATTCGTCTCGTCGAGCTATAAAAAATGCCATCTTTCTTTTTAAAAAATCTAAAAGGCAGAAAAGTTAAAAACAAGCGGAGTTCGAACCTGCGACCTTAAAGGTGCAATTGTGGAGTCCTAACCATTTAGCCATGAAGTCACTTTTTTACAACTTTCCGGAGCCGTGCTATATATTGATTTAAAAAAAGTGTACATGAACTTTTTGGAACAACCTATTATATTCTATATTCCATAGTCCTATTATTGAAACTGGTCACAGCAGCTTCACGTTTTGGACATGGACAATATTGAGCATCGGCTCCAGGTCGACCCACAGGTCCCCGCAACCCTGGTTCTCCATTCATTCCAGAAAGTCCAGAAAATCCAGCGGGGCCATGTGGACCAGGTTTGCCATAAGAGCCAGGTCGACCAAAAGCCCCAGGCTTTCCTAAAAATATAAGATGTTTTTCTAGGTCAGAATCGATTGCGCGCATTGTCGAACCATGAAAATGCTCCCCTGATTCAGGGAAGAAATGTGTATATTGAAGCAAAAATGAAAAAATTCGAATTTTTGCCGGAAAACCGGTGGCTTAGGGGTTTTTCTAGACGGGGAATCGATTGCGCGTATTCCCGAACCATGAAAATGCTTCCCTGATTAAGGGAAGCATTTTCAGCTGATCGTCTTAAGGCAGTTTATGGAAAATCTGGATATTCTTCCCTGAATCAGGATCAGGGAAGCATTTTAATGGTTCGGGAATACGTGCAATCGATTCCTCACCTAGAAAACCCCTAGACCGCTCACCTCCTTCCCTGAATCAGGGAAGCATTTTCAAGTTTCGGAAATACGCGCAACCGATTCTTGAGAAAGACCCCTGGGCGAGTCAATAAATTTAGCAACAAAAAATTGCCTTGTTCTCCAGGAAAGCCGGGTTTTCCAGCACGCCCTTTTGTACCAGGTTCTCCATTGGGAATAGTTCCACCGGGTAATCCGTTGTCTCCGGATCTTCCATCTCGGCCAGGCAAGCCGGACTCACCGGGCAATCCGATTTCTCCCTGTGCGCCAGGAGCCCCATTTTGCCCTAAAAAGATAAATTATAAAACTTCAATTGATAAGGAACACTATCAACTTGCCCCTCCGATTTTGCCGAAACCGTACTCAAAATGTTCCTCATATCCTTGGAAGAGAAGGGCAAGTTGAAGTGTTCCTTGTGAATATTATACCGTGAGCTCCCATCGGCCCGGGAATACCAGGATCTCCATTATGTCCAGGCAAGCCGGGCGGACCCATTTCACCGATCTCACCAGATGGACAAATGCGACAGTGTCGAGTAAAATTATAACCAATTGGTGGATAAGTGCCAGGAAAACCAGGCGGTCCTGGTAATCCATGAAATCCTAGAACAAAAATTTTGATCAAAATTTATATTTGACAAAAAAAGAGACCTGGACTCCCATCTTCGCCGGCGGCTCCTGGCCGTCCTTGTGGACCTAAATATTTATTTTTACTTTATAAAGTGAATAAAACCTGGTGGACAAACATTGTGTGCATTACAAGAACAGGCAGAATCATCCGCTCGTCTAGCTGTACGAATTTTCGTCAATGAACTAGGAAATAAATTTCTTTCTCGATAGGTCGACCTAAAAATTTTTTGCTTAGGCTTAGACCTAGGTTTAGACCTAGGCTTAGACTTGAGCTTAGGCTTAGGCTTAAGCTTAGACTTGGGCTTAGGCTTGGGCCTAGGCTTAGGCTTGGGCTTAGGCTTAGACTTGGGCTTAGGCTTAAGCTTAGGATTAGGTTTAATTTGGGCTTTGCCTAGGTTCTAGCTTAGGCTTAGGCTTAGACTTGAGCTTAGACCGATTCTTTTAAATTTTTTGAACAATCTTCTCCACCTTAACAAAATGCTAGAAATTCAATTTTTATATATATGAAAATATAGAATTAATCCCTCTAACACATGCAAAAAACCGTATATAAAAATTATTTAACAGTGTCGAGATATTTGACTTTGAAGTTAATAGTCAAAAAATGAGACAAAAACAAATTGCCGCACCCGGGAATCAAAGATGGTGTAGTGGTTAGCGCGTTTGGCTAGCAGTCATAAGGTCGAGGGTTTGATTTTTGGGTGCGTCATTTTGTTTTTGCCTCATTTTTTGACTATCAGCTTCTAAGTCAAATAATATAGCGTCCTAGCCATTAAGCCATGCGCACCCCACCACACTTCGTTTGAAATCTCGCCATGAAACAGAGAGATTACCAAAATTTCCTTTCAAGATCTTGAAATTCCAACATATCCCCCGTGAGCTGTGCATGAATCTCATTAATTTTTGAGATGACTCTAGGCACCATCCACACTGTTACACCACATGCAATACAGGCTAAAGTTATAGAAAAGTGTACAATTTTCACCGAGTCTCCCATCTAAACAGAAATTAAAAAATGTTTGAAAATTTTTTTATTCTACATAAGAATGGTCAACCAAAAATGAATAGGAAAAACCAGTTGTGTTCGATCAATTCATGCCGCTCTCATCTTTATTCAAATCTTAGATCATTTTCGGATTTATTTCCAGTAGGATTATCTATAGAAATCCGGGAGCTATTACACAATAGTGGCCCACCCACGTGAAAAAATTTTCAAAAATTTTTTCTGGAAAAATGACCCCTCTAATGGTAAAAACATGCGAGAAATCTGAATTTGACATTTTCGAAGCGAAAAAACGCTTCCCTGATTCAGAGAAAGTCTTTATATTGAAGCAAAAAATTACATTTTTAGCACTAGTTGACTTAAGATAAGATCTCTAAGATTCCGGTTGCACACTTTCGAGTGTCTCAAAAGGGTATCTGAAGTTCAAAATCTTGAAAAATTTCAAGAAATATGTCAAAATTTAAAATAAATCCCAAAATCGTGTTCAGCATGGTTGAAAACCTCGGCACTTATGCAGTATCAAAACTTAAAAAAAAGATGAAAAATTGATTTTTTGTTTTTAGCCTGAGGGGATTCTGGTACTGGGTCAATCTCCAACCAGTGAATGAATCAATGGATCCCCAAAAACAAAAGTTGCTCAAAACTTTACGAACTATGATGTTATGTAAACAAAAATGAAAAATTTGATCAAAAAAAGTTTGTCGGTCCAGAAGCTCGATTCTTTCAGAGCCGATGCTTTAATACACAATTTTACATTTGGTTGTAAATTGACAACAAAAAAATTGTCTCCTTTTGGTTCCATTTTTGAAAAATTTTACCCCCTGGAGATTTATTACCCCCTTTTCTAACAATGAGTCTAACATAACTATAAAAGACAGATTTTTTCTAACCACTTGACTATCAAGCTCCAACTCTTTTTAAAACTCTTCATGAAACATACTATTTTTCAATAAATTTGTTTCGTGACTTTTGTTGAACCTGATTTTGTTCTGGATGTTAAAAATAAATAGAACTCGAACGAAAAAAAGCTCGAGTCCACAAATCATGCATGTAATTTTTCTTCCATTGAATGACGCAAATCCTTCTTGGCATCTAGAGGGGCACCTGTTGTTAAGGAAGTGTTTTAATTCTTAGAAAATGTGCGCAATCGATTCTTCGCTTAAAATTACCCCAGTTGGATGCTTTCTGGGAGAAAAAAGAATTTTTTTTGATTTTCGCGTTAATACGCAGAATCTATTCCCTGAATCAGGGTCAAGGAAGCATTTTCATGCTTAGAAAATGTACGCAATCGATTCCTCGCTTAAAATTACCACAGATGGATGCTTTCCGGGCGAAAAAAGAATTTTTTCGATTTTCGTGTCAATACACCAACTCTATTCCCTGAATCAGGGTCAAGGAAACGTTTTCATGCTCCGAGAATGCGTGCAATCGATTTCCCGCATAAAATTACCACTATATTGGTCATTTTTAGTAAAAAATTTTCCGATCCCAAGAAAAATTTTACCCCCTTTTTAACAATGAGTCTAACATAACTATAAAAGGCAGAAATTCTAGCCACTTGACTATCAAACTCCAACTCACCATGAAACATACTATTTTCTCATTTGCGAGAATTTTTGAGCTCGGATTAACACACAGAGACGTGGAAATACAGAAAATTTGAAATTGAGCAAAAATTTTCGGACCCAACCGGGGCTCGAACCCAGACCAGGCTCATGACTACCGTCCAAGTGCATTACCATTGTGCTACCGAGACCTCCAACCACACCGCCAAGTATTCACTAGAAATTAACGGGCATAGTTGGAGGTCTCGGTAGCACAATGGTAGTGCACTTGGACGATAGTCAGAAGCCTCGTCTGAGTTCGAGTCCCTAAAACTTTTGCCCAATTTCAAACGCACTATTTTTCAATAAAATTTTTTCGTGCCTTTTATTGAACCTGATTTTCTTGTGGATGTTAAAAATAAATAGAACTCGAACGAAAAAAAGCTCGAGTCCACAAATCATGCATGTAATTTTTCTTCCATTGGATGACGCAAATCCCTCTTGGCATCCACCTGTTATCGTTTAGTTGTTCATCACCATTTGTCACTCTGCTTTTATGTTTTATTGTGCAAGTGCGTCTTGTAATTAGTCAATTAGTCGGCACTCATTACATACTCACACATTTTTTACGAATTTTTTTATTTTCTATGTGAAAAGCTTATTTTGCCGAAACGGATCGAATGTCATTTTGAAGGGCTTTGGGATAACTTGAGATAGATGGTTTCATTTTCATCTGTTTGTTCCGACGTTCGTAAAATTTAGTGCTTAACAAGTGTTAATTGTAATTGGCTATAAAAATTTTCTAGTGTTGTTGAGATTGTTGGTCACGAGGAAAGTCGTTTTGTTATGTGTTTGAGACGATTTTTAAAATTTATTGGATTCCAAATTTTTTACAGTTCCTTAAAAGACTAGTCCACTCGGAAAAACACTATGAAAAAGTTATATATTCAGAAAGTTCATAAAAAATGGAGCATTTTTTGTTTTTATGGTAACCTTGGAATTGTTGTAGTTTTCGAGAACATTGCGCTTGAAATTTTGAATTTGTGTACATGTTTTCGTTGTAATACACAAACTTTTTGAATAGAGTATTGTTCTTTAATCTAAAGAATTTTTTGCTCAAAAATGGGCAATTTGTAAAAGTACGACTGCGCCGAACGGGGGCCTAAAACATAAGCCTAAGGCTTAAGCCTAAGCCTAGGCTTAGGCTTAGGCCTAAGCTTAGACTTAGGCCTAGGCATAGACCTAAGCCTAATTGGGACCCGTTTAGCGTGTTCGGAGTCCCGTTTGGTGCCCCGTTCGGCGTGTTCGGCGCAGTCGTACTTTTACAAATTGCTCAAAAATCGAATTGTTGCTCAAAATCGAATTTTTTTGCAAACATCAATTTTTGCTCCAATTTTGAATTTTTGCTCAAAAATGCTATTTTTCGTCCGAAGATCGAACAATAGTTAAAAATAGTTTTTGCCAAAAAATTGAATTTTTATCAAAAATAATAATTTTTTGATGATTTTTGATGAAAAAAGTGAATTTTTTATTGAAAACGTTTGAACAAATAGAATTTGTTTGCTAAAAAATTTCATTTTGGTAAAAATTTATCTTCCTCCCCATCCACCATCCATTAGTTTTGACTTAACACCCCCCCCCCCCCACTAATTTTATAAAAATGTACCTCCCCATCCACCTATGCCGATTGGCTCATATTAGTCCACTCTTTTTTTATTTGCAAAAGCATAAACCTACAAGGCTCATTATATAAGCGCAGGTCGAAAAGTGGCTGTTCTAACGCGTTCAACTTAATATGCTAGTGATCAGTGCAAGCCGGTGGTCGTGGGGACGGATCAAGTGTTTTGTTCACTCGAATCAATGTCACACTTGAGTTGAACGTCGCTACTTTTAAAAGTTCCGTGTTTCCAC
>JAQGBS010001492.1:0-15550 GCA_034698545.1 Acrobeloides obliquus
GAGCTAGATGAGAGCTACATTTTATGAAGTAACACCATGTCAAAATTCTTCAACCATAAAAAGATATTCCTTCTCGACGCGTCGCGACGGAACATCTTTTATGGTTGAAGAATTTTGACATGGTGTTACTTCATAAAATGTAGCTCTCATCTAGCTCGACATTTTTGCAAACGACATCATGTTAAAATTCCGCAAACATAAAAAGATATTCCGTCTCGACGCGTCTTGCCGTATCTCGACGTCGAGACGAATTAGTGGAGGCCCTTATGCTATAAAATTCTTACTAAATAATAGCACTTGTTAGTACTAAACAAATAGTTCCACAAGTAGTTAGGACAGGGCATTGCTTGTGTTGTTTGTGTAATAGACACAGTGGGATAACTTTGAATTGATGGGGTAGAATATGAACTTGTAAGTTGCCATTCACAAATGTATCCAAAACTTTTATTGCCATTTGTTGAATTGCAATCAATGTTATACCAATGCCCATATCCAGTAATTTCTTGTTCATTTGGGTCATAAACGGTAGGAGCTATGTATACACATGGCCCATCATTATTTTGGTAGTTGGCCAATAAAGTGAAATCAAACTTAGAACCATCCGTCCATTGATATTGACTTAAACCTCTATGAAGGCCTATATGAAGAGAATAATGTACTGTATCACCCGACGAATTGTACCAGTCTAAAATTTTTCCTACTTTTTAATATGACCACTCTATTCAGGAAAAAGTAGTTAATATATATTCGGAAAGAGAACGAAAAATGGAGCATTTTTTTCTTTACGTTATATACTGAATTGCTACCTTTGTCGAGAAAATTGCGATTGAAATTTGTTTTCAAGCTCATGATTTTGTTGTAATATATAAACTGTTTTCTATTTTTCACTGTTAAATTTGTTTAAATTTCATGAAAAACTGAGCATCTTTCGATTGTAAGGCAACCTCGGAGTTGTTGCAGTTTGTTTATTGTAATACCGTAAAGACAAAAAATGTTCCACTTTTCATGTTCTTTCTGAATATCTTAAAAGATTAAACGCGCTATGTGTGCCTGTCTGTTTGTGTTATCTCCGCCACCTTAAGTTGAATTCCGTCACGGCCTATACCAATCGATAGGGATCAGTGAGAAGATAAATGACACCAAGATCATGGGAGTACCCTTCAAGAATAATTTTTTAGTCCTGTATTATGTTTAACGGAAGGTTTATCATTGAATTTAATGTAAAAAAAGCGCATGGCCTAGTGCCGAAAAGTCTCCGCTCTTAAAATGTAACTCACATTCGATTCCCATCTGCGCTCTAAACTTTTTACCCTTGCCCCTCCTTTTTTTTAATCTTTAAAAAACTTTAAAAATTGATTAAAAATTTAAGACACCCTATTTGTAAGATTCGACTTTTGCCCAATAGTAAGGGGACCTATAAACAAAGTGTCTCAAAAATTTTTGAAACTAACAAAATCTTAAAGTATATATGGCACTTATTGGAAAAAATAAAAGAATTTTGGCGCGAAAGTCTAACCTCTTCGAGGTACAGGGTACTCAATTTTCGACCTTTTGCCAAAATTTACGCCTTTTTGTAATGCGCATAAATCAGCGAAGCTAAATCCAATTTTGATAATCTTGGGCTCGCTAGATTCCTTGAAACACGAGCTACAAATATTATCAAGACACCTTTACGTCGAACCTTTAAGGAAAATTAGAAAAATTGGAAATACTCAAAACCCTCGGATTTTTCATAGGTCAAAATTTCAATGTTTTAGCCGTGGTACCCCAGAAAAAATCGAGTGACCGGAAATTTTTTGCCATATTTTTAGCTCTTGCCTGGGCCTATCCAAAATACTTATTCTTTTTGGCCGCGTCAATTTTTCTGGGGTACTTGCCCCAGTATGAACCTCTAAGATCAAAAATTGAAAATTCTTTAGATTAGCGAAATTTGCCATAATTTTTATATATATTCGGAAAATTCATGAAAAATGGAGCATTTTTGTTTTTACAGTAAATTCTGAATCGTTGTCGAGATAATCGCGTTTGAAGTTGGCGATTTTTGAGTTGCAATTTTGAATTTCCCGCCAAAACCTGAAAATTTGAAAATTAGGGTTTTGGCGGGAAATTCAAATTCAAAATCGCAACTCAAAAATCGTCAACTTCAAACGCGATTATCTCGACAACGATAACAATTCAGAATTTACTGTAAAAATAAAAAATGCTCCATTTTTCATGAATTTTCTGAATATCTCGGAAGAAATCAGATCAGGGCGGAGATCTCGTTCGAAGCGCTCGGTCCCCCAGTTTATATATACAAATTACGACAACTTTTTTTCGAGTGGAGTGGTCCTTTATGTTAGCACAAGTATGAATGTTTTGTGATAGTGAATTCTTACCAATTAACTGTTGATTTTCATAGAGGCTGTGAATTGAAACAAGTGTTGCACCAGGGTTTAAATTTTGGCAAGTGATTAAAGAGTCATACCAACTTAAACTTTCAAATCCCTAAAATTTAAGAGATGATGAGTAGAACGCCCCAAAAGCCCCACCCAACCGAATATAAAAAAGTGTCTAGGCATGCACATGTATGCTATAAAAAATTTCTTACTAGATAATAGCACTTGTTAGTACTATTCGAATAGATCCAATATCGGTTAGGACAGGATATTGCTTGTGTCGAACTTGATATAGTTGGTGAACTTAATGTCGAAGTAATTTTGGGACTAAATTTAAAAAATTTGCATTATTCCAAATTACAATATATAAAAAAGCTGTGTTTTAGCGCGATTTTTCAAAAATAATTTTGCAATTTTAACCAAAATGGCTTTATCACGGCGTCCGAAATTTGCCTTTATGGCGCTTGTTCAATCCCAGTGCCTATTCTTAACTTTATATAGAACGAAGCAAAACTTTTATATATTGTCTTATAGGCAACTTCAAGTGGTCAAAAATACTTATGCAAAAAAGTTCATGTAAATCTGAAAAACGTTGAATCCGGGCCGGGATCCGAACCCTGGTCCTAGGCGCTTTATTTGCGACTGTACACGTCCCTAGCCATTCGGCCATGACAGTTTTGTTCCATTGCAACTTTTTTGTAAATTTCGGACACCGTGCTATATATATAAATTCGGGACCGAGTGCTAGCGCGCTCGGAGGTGAGAGGAGATTTTCCGATCCAATCGATAAGTCTCAGAGATCCCCAAACGAGATCTCTGCCCTGATCCGATTGCTTCCGAGTACCTCTGAGTTCTTCCGAGTGTTTCCGAATTCTTCCAAGCGCCTCAGAGCGCTTCCAAGCTCCTCTGAGTGCTTCTGAGCGATTCCAAGTTCTCCCGTGCTCTTCCAAGTGCTTATGAGTTCTTCCGAGCTCTTCTTAGAGATAGTATAAACAGACAGACACATAGAGCGTTTAATGTTTTAGGATTAGATTTTTCTTGCGAGAAGTTATAGGTTGTTTTGTCGGGAAATCACGGGCTTAGGATTTTGAAGGAAATTTTTTTTAAATTTTTAATTTCAATAATAAATTAATATTGAAAGGCAATAAAAGTAAAGAAAATTTTTCTGAAAAATACGTCATTTTCAACATGCTACTCCTCCGCCAAGTTAACAGATTTTTGGGGAATTGTTTCGCAAAAATAAAGAGGTAACTAGCTCTACAACACCAAAATTTTATTCACGAAATCCAAATTTGCAAAATCGGAGACTTTGGTGTTGTAGAGTTAGATTTTCTCTTCATTTTTGTGAAAAAATTTCTCAAAAATCTGTTAACTTGGCGGAGGAGTAGCATTTTGACAATTCTTTTAAAAAAATTTTTTCTTCAAAATCCTGAGCTCGTGATTTCCCGAAAAACAACCTATATTGAATCAATTGCGCAATTGCCGAATCTTGAAAACATTTTCTTGGCCCTGAATTCTCTATTTAGCTTTAATACCCAAACCTCTTCCCTGATTCAGGGAAACATTTTAAAGTTCGTGAATAAATGCAATCGATTTCTCGTAAAAAACTATTATAGGCTTATTTTGTTTGTCAAAATTTAAAAAGTTGAAAATTTTTTAAAAGTCGCGCAAAAATGAGTTTTTTGGATATAATAATAAACCTTTATGATTGTGGAAAACATACGGATCTGTTGTACTATACAGATGTGTTGTACTATACGGATCTCTTGTACTATACGAATGTGTTGTGCTATAATTATTATTAATTGTTGTAGTACCACCATCTTGGTTTGTTTCTTAAAAATGAATGATTATGAAAGTTAATCATTTTTAGTGGGAAAATAATGCAAATTTTTTTGTTGAAAAATTTGATTATTTTTCACAAAAATTTTCAATACTTTTTGAACTTAATGGGGACAAGGGATTTGTTTAGCAGTTGACCCTTTTTTCTAACATCTCTCTCTGACCCAAAGAGTTAACTCTCTAATGTCCTCTTGGAGGTCATTCATATATCACGTGATCAAATTTTTATCATTTTTAGATCCCCCCTCCTACCCTCTCCTTGATCAAACATGATCACGAGCTTACCCCCCCCCCCACCGTGATCATGATCAACTTTTTTTTTAAATAGTCATTTTTGATGTAAAAGTGAAATTTTTTTCGATTTTGACAATTTTTTATTATAAATTATTTTAAAATTTTGACCAAAAACGTAAGAAGGACAATTAGAAAACATTTTTATCTTTTTCGATTTCGTGGGGGGGGGGGGGTGGATTGCCCCTCGCTATGTGTCTGATCACATGATCAATGGCCCGACCCCGCCACCGTGATCAAGTATGATCATTTCAGCTACCCCCTACCCCCTCAACATGATCACGTGATATGTGAACGACTCCTTGCCTAATTCTGTCAGTACATTATAAAAACTAAAAACATACTAGGTTTTCTTGTTACTAAAACAACAACTACAATTATTACTGCTACCAATAAAATAATTAACCCAAAAATAAAATAGCACTTTTTTGCAGAGATAAATTCAACAATTTTAGCCCATAATGATTGAGATTTTATTTTGGCAGTTGGTGAAATTGGTGGCATACCATAACTTCTAGGTGAGAAATGATAGTTGCTATTTTTTGCGTGTTCGTAAAAATTATTTTCAGCCGAGTCATCATCGTTTTCATAAAGATTTGGATCATTTGTAAAATCATATTCGCTCTAAATTTTTTTTTCACTTGGCGGTGTGATATCGAATTTACCTTTTCTAGAAAAAAATATCCCAAGACTTGGGTTTTCAATTTTGTTGTAACTGGGAGTGTCAAAACTATTAGAGGATGGGGAATCCCAAATCGAATCCCCCCCCCCCAGGTGGGAACCCAAGAAGGTCCCTTCCAATGCTTTGTATCTCTGTCTCGCCCCTTCCGAAATGGGATCCTGAACACGTTACTGCTTACTAATGCTTGTAATATCAATTTTGCTACGTGTTTGGTATTTCTAGCTTGAAACCTTTTATAAAGATCAGTTTCTATTAGTTCTTCCACATTTGCCCTATTCTCCAATTTCTGTAAGCACAGCCGGATAAATTCACACAAATCTTCCGAATATTTTGACCTAACACATCTATTAGCAATCTCATCCGCCTTAGCCTCAAGAATTCGATTTTGCAACGTTATAAAATCCACTGTTTGAAAATCAATATTTGAGCCATCTGCGTGAACTATCGGGTATTTTCCATTTGCCATCTCAACTAGAGTAAGCCCAAAGCTCCAGATATCCGATCGGATGTCGTATTTTGTTCTCTCCGTATACAATCGTTCCGGAGGCCAGTAGCGGATTGTCCCAGCGCCAAGTGTAGTGACATTCTGTGATTCACCCACAAATCGAGATTCCCCAAAATCAGCTAGTTTGATTTCTCCAGATTTTTTTATCAGGATATTTTCCGGTTTGATATCTCGGTGGATAATCCCCTTCGATTTGCAGACCTTCAATGCTTCAAGGATAGAAACCGCGGTGTATCCGAGTAAATCTTCGGGTATATTTTTTCCAGAATTGTAACAAGTAGTAACTAGTCCATGTAAAGACACGTCCATAAGTTCCATGCATAAAAGTGCACAGCCGTCGTGTAGGCAAAGGCCATAGAAGTCAACGATATAGGGTGAGTTGGCGATTTCGCGGTGGGTATGAATTTCTAGGTTTAGCTTTCGTAGACGTTTTTCTTTCGTTTCATCTAGATACCGACTGAATGGGATGTGGATTTGTTTGACAGCCATAAAGTTTCCTAAATTCTCGAGTTGGGGTTGATCAATAAATTCCTCGATTTTATGATTTGCTTCGAATCGTTATGGAAGCCACCCTTTTGGAGTTTTCTATGCGAAAAATCTATTGAGCGAATCGTAACCAGGATCTAATTTCTCGGGAAGGAGGCATAAGTGGATAAGGGGGGATTTCGAAAAATTTGGCAAAAAACATAATGGGAGTCCATTAGGAAAAAGTTGGCATACGGACCGTTGTTCAACAACTTTGCGCCCGACACTTATTTACTGACACTTGTTCCCGCAACAGATGTTTCACGACAGATATTTCGCGACACTTGTTACTCAAAATGTTTTCTCCTTGATAAGTTCGACAGGCAGGCTAGACAACGATGTAATTTTTTGCAGAAGCGGGGAGGAAAAGGGAAGAAAAATTACATCGTTGTCTAGCCTTCCTGTCGAACTTATCAAGGAGAAAAAAATTTTGGGTAACATGTGTCGCGAAACATCTGTCGCGTGAACAAGTGTCGCGAAATATCTGTCTCGGGAATAAGTGTCGCGAAATATCTGTCGCGGGAACAAGTGTCATGTGACAAATGTCAATAAATATGTATGCGGAAACAACTGCCGGAAACAAATGTCATGAAATATATGTCGCGTAACATTTTCGCGGAACAACGGTCCGTATGCCAAAAAGTTCGCGCGAAGTTGCGAATTGTCTTCATTTTTTGGAGAATGCGGGGTGAGTGGAATTCCACCCATTGCCTAGGTATGATTTTGGGTGAAAAAATGGAAAATTTTGGCAAAAAACTGGTCACAGATGGAGTAATAAATTGTTCAAACTAGAAATTTTATGAGTAAATACATACCCGATGGTATATGCAAGTATCTTCTTACCACATGTATCGAAGAGCCTATAACACTTGACCCAGAGAGATCATCCATTTTGAAAATATAGACCATATGATCATTTGGAAATACTAGATTATTAACATCTTCATCCTCAAAAATTTCTTCGAACAATGGAAGTTTGGTATTTGGAAAAATAATTGGTGCAAATATATTTGATGTCATCTCAATGCTGCATTTGAGAAGGAATGTTTAAAAGAAAGGAAAGAAGACACACAAAAGTCAAAGTTTTATTATCATCTTATTCATTATCAGGAATGTATGTGTGACATGATTTGGCACTTAGCAATTGGCTGTAATCTCTGGTACAGGGTGCGGTAGAATAAACCGGTCACCTAAAAATCTGACGAACATTTTAGGCACAAAACAAAAAATATATATGCATTTTTTATGAGCTAAAAAGTTGCTCAATTAGTATTCGGAAAAAGATTTGCAAGTTTCTTTCGAATACTAATCGGACAACTTTTTAGCCCATAAAAAATGCATATGTATTTTTTGTTCTGTGCCTAAAATGTTCGTCAGATTTTTATCTACAAAACTGTAAAAAAATTTTTTCAAATGTATCAGTATTCGTATGTATTTTTTTGGCCGGAAAAAAACATTGGGTTTAAGGATGTGTTCCAAAAGCTAAATTTCCGAAATGTTTTCATTTTGTTGGAAATCTGAATCTGCACAAATATGTTTGATTAAAAATATTAATCATATTTTTTTTTCATTATTTAATTTATTCACTTAGACTTATCCGTTGCTATAAACAGATGTCGCCAAATTGTGATGATTAGCATGAGATTATCAGCTACATTCCAAAAATAATTCAACCATTATTCGTCAACAATAATATCAATATTTACAAGATTTAAAATATAATTTTATAAACAAACTTTTCACAACACAAACAAGGCAGTATAAAAATTAGAGCTCTTTCTACAACGACCATTGTGTTATTTTAAAATCTTACTCTATAGGCAGTGGCGGCTCTAGACTCCAAGAATGAGGGGGAGGTGCTATAATCAACAAGGGGAGGGGCCAAAGGCGTAGTCAGGATTTCGACTTTTCAGATATGGCCTTGAAAACATGTTTTTTGAATTTCTCAGAGGCGATTTTGAGGGGGATACTCCATATTTGGAAGTCCAAAAATTTAAAGGGGGTATAAATTATGGACTATTTCATGAAAAATTTTTTTTCTAAAATGATCATTTTTAAGGGTAGTTCTATGCGGGAAATCGATTGTGCGCACTCCCAAATTGTGAAAACGGTTTCTTAACCCTGATTCAGAGAAGGAATCGGTGTATTGAAGCGAAAATCAAACAGTTTCGGATTTTTATGAGAAAACCGTCAATTTTTAGGTTTTTCTAGACGGGGAATCGATTGCGCGCATTCCCGAGCAAAGAGGCCTTTTGGTGAACAAAAGTTATAAGCTCAACCAAATCGTCTCGATTTTACAGGTCATCTCGAATTCTCGATTTTATTGAACTTTTCAAAAATTGTACCCGTGCTAATAAAATGAAGAAGAGCGAAGTCTTATCCAATTTCAGTCAACTCTCGATTTAGTGACACCTCGATTGAGCGATCCCTCCCTAGAATTTTCCCGCCAACGCGACCATGCAGGGATGCATTGCAAAAGTATAATATTTTTTGCAAAAGAAATTATATAACCCTTTTAATAGAGAGATGCCAAAAAAGTGTCAGCTATAATTTTTTTCATGGCTAGCTTTACAAAAAATGTTGGCTTTTTAGCAGCGGGAGGCCTCTTCCTAAAATGATATAAATAAGCTTTGTTTTGACACAAACATTTGAGAATAGAGAAACAAAAAGTAACACCTATAGGAACTTTTTTGCCAACCCAATATTTGTGAAATGATTAGAATGATGAATAATTTTGAATAAAAAATTTATTATGTTGTGACCGAATATATTTTAAAATAGGTACATTATATTTAAATATATAGAGATACATATAGCAGTTAAACATTTCGAGTTACAATCTTTTCGCGTCAAAACACAACTGTAGTTTGTGTATTAAAGCGAAAACAGTGCTGTCCGATAGATTCGACTGTTCAGTCTGTTCCTGCGACTTTAAATAACTTTTCTTTATAGCCCATGTTCTATTTGCCAAAATTAATTTTATGCATCAATACTTTGTTTATTATCAATAGCTACATTAAATTTTGGATTTAATTTGATAGCCTTTGTGTAATCATCCATCGCTTTGTTATATTTCCTAATTCCGCTAGTTCCTTTCCTTTCGATAGCTTCTGTAAAATCTGATATCGCCTTGTAATTAGGTTTAATTTGTCATGCGCTGCTCCTCGGTCGTTATAAGCAGACGCACTTAATAGATTCCATTCGAAGCCATCTGGAAATGATATAAGCATCTGCATTAGGAGGATTCAATTCGATAGCTTTCGTAAAATCATCCACAGCGTCATTATATAAACCTAACTTTTCTTTTACAAGTCCTCTGTTATTATAAGCATCTGCATTAGTAGGATTCAATTTGATATCTTTTGTATAATCATCTACAGCTTCGTTATATAAACCCAACTTTTCTTTTGCAAATATCCTATTGATATAAGCATATGCAAAAGTAGGGTTCAATCCGGTGGCTTTTGTATAATCATCTACAGCTTCGTTATATAAATTTAACTTGTCTTCCATATATCCTCTACAAACATATGCACTAATATCTAATGGATTCTCTTCGATATTTAAAGATTCCTAGAATGGTCACTTTTTGAATACAGGATGCAGGACATATTGTGAAAGACTAACTTGGTTTAATATCGTCGTAAAAAATTTAAGTATTTCTTTGTTAGTCTTTCGTTATGCGCATCCCAGTATATATGTTACGACCGATTCTGAATGGGTCGACTGTTTCAGAATCAGTTGACTGATTTGGAATGAATTCAAATCGGTTGATCGATTTAGAATCTTTGTTCCAAATCAATCAACCGATTTGGAATATCAAAATATTTTAGGTTCTCTCGATGTCCTGGTATGTCTAAGTTGATTTTCTAAATAAAAAGACATTAAAAATGCCTGGATCTCCAATCAAAAAGCTGGATCTCGTTGAGTTATAGCTTATTAAAAGATTTAAAGTCATTCCTATGTCTCCTTAAAAAGGTACAACACTTTGTTTCCCATATACTCATCTGGGAAAGATAGTGCACCATCATCAAAGGCTCGAATGGACCCCAAGGCACTGAAATTTGAAATTTTTTATTACTTAGTTTTGTTGAGCTAGTTGAGAGGTTTGATATATGCAAAAATTAGGATATACTTAAACTCTCTTACTAAGATAGACCAATTTTTGTGAAAATTTAGGGGTTCCCACAGGTATAAAAATATATAGGCATACTCCTTCAAACCTAACCAGAAAACTTATTTGAAGTCCACCGACTACGGAAATTGTATAGAAACGTAGCGCGTGCGTAGCCCTGAAAAATAAAAAAAATTCAAGTCAAAACGATTTATCCTTGAAAAGATAGAATTTTTTCAGGTACGGCTTACCTGTAAGATTAAAAAATGCCTGGTCTTCAACTTGGTACTGGGTCAATTTCCCAACCAGTGAACGAATCTAATGGGTTTCCAAAAACAAAAGTTGTTCAAAACTTTACGAACTATAATGTTATACAAACAAAAATTAAGAATTTGATCAAAAAAAGTTTGTCGGTCCCCGTCCGTCCAAAGCTCGATTCTTTCAGAGCTGGTGCTTTAAAAAGAGCGAAAAGTTGAACTTTAATCACCTTAAAAATCATGAAAGTGCCTTTTTTCATCACAAAACTTCATAATCCACTGTTTTTGATCATAAACGATAACTTGTGAACGTTTTTGAATCAATTCAAAAAAAATTTTAAAGATTGATGCATTTTGCGTCAGATTTATCGCGTTTTGGACATCCTTTTAATCGAGAAAATCTAAAATATTTTGATATTCTAAATCGGCCGACCGACTTAGAACGAATTCAAGCCCGTCGACCGATTTAGAATCTTTTAAATAGGTCGTAAAATATATGTTGTAACCGATATTGAGATTCAACCGACTCAGAGACGGTTAATCGATTATTAGTTCCCAATATAGGTTAACCGTCTCTGAATCGGTTGAATCTCAATATAGACTGCAACATATAAACTAATATAAACTAATTACCAAAAAAATATTTATAAAAAGCTCCATGATATTTCTATTCTGATTTTTAGCGACATATGATTTGTACAGTGTTCTTTCCATAAGTTCTAGACACTTTGGCCTTGAGCTTACTCTATTTAGACAAGACTCGACAAAACAACGTAGTTCTTCTGAGTAATATTTGTTAAAACAACGGCTCATAATTTCATGGCCATTTGCGTTTTTTAGAATATTTATTATATGAACTAAATCATATTCTGAATGAAGTTCATAAGGAATACTTCCATCGGCTATCTCGACTAAAGTGATTCCTAGACTCCAGATATCAGCTCGCTCATCATAGGATTGCTGGTCATCTTCAAATTTTTCTGGCGGTAGATATTGCAATGTGCCTTTGAATGTTGTTGCGTTTGATTCTAATAGAAAATAGTTTAACATTTTTTTGGAAGTTTTTACCTGATTCCAATATCTTGGATTCACCAAAATCACAAAGTTTTACTTCACCCTTCCTATTTACAAGCACATTTTTTGGTTTCACATCTCGGTGCATAACCCTTTGTTTTTTGCAAAACGCTAAGGCATCTAATATACATACTGCGATAACTCCAACTACATCCTCTGGTATTACAATTTTCTTTGCAGATTTATTCGTTTGGTATATTTTTTCATGGAACTTTTTATATAATTGTTCAAGCGAAGTTCCCATAAGTTCCATAAAAATCCAGACTCTTTCTTTATCTAAAGCATACCCATAATAATCAATAATATTTATGTCATGGGATATCTTTTGAAGTATTTTCACTTCTTCGATTGCTTTCTCTAATTTCTTTTCGTTAACACGTCTTTGACTTGAAAAAAATAGTGATTTAACGGCTACTGGAAATTCTAATGGGCGAAACGTGTAATGTTCGACTATTGCATTTTTGTTTGTACAAATCATTGCTTCACGTTGTAGATCGCTTAAATTAAACTGATATTCTTTGGTGCTGCTTGGAAACTTTAGTCGATTGACATGAGGATCATCCAAAAGTCCCTCGTATTTTGACTTCTTCGTTGGAACTTCTTCGTCGGAATTCATGATGGGAAGATTTCTAGAACAAAGTGTCATGAATTGTAGTCTATGAAACTTACTACTTCGAAATATAAGAATCGATGACATGTATTTTTTTAAAGCTCAAATTGTTGGATTTTGATATAGCCAATTTAATACAAAATTTTAAAGGAAAAGCTTTTTTACCAATAAATGTAACCAGCGAAAAACTATTGATTGATCGAGTCAGAACAATTCTCGTTTAACTTTATTACTCCCAAAGAAGTAATTAACAAACAACTGATAATAAAAAACGAATAAAATTGTTGAATCAAAAATTATTTCATTAGAAGGTGGGGCAATTGAACCCACCCATCTAAAATGGCACGTTTGCGAATTTTGCACAATTTTGGAAAACCAACTTTAGAAGCGGAACCGATTCATCCTATCGGTCCTTACACATCACTTGGGAAGAGATATGTGTATTGAAGCAAAAATAGGCTAATTCAGGGTCAGGAAAGTGTTTTCAAGGGTCGCACAGAAATTAACCCTTTAGGGTTATTTTGGTGAAAATTAAAAATAGGAAAAATCACGCAAAAATCACAAAAGTGCCTTTTTTGGACGATGTAAAAACTACATATCACTCATTTAGATATAAATTCCAAGCATGTTAATGGAGCGCTGCTAAAAAAAGGAAAGAAGAGAAGACAATCAGAAGTCAAATTTTTATTATCCCGTCATACATACATTGCTGATAATGAATAAGATACCAGCAATGTATGTGTGATGGGATAATAAAAATTTGACTTTTATGTGTCTTCCCTCCTTTCTTTTAAACATTTCTTCTCAAAAGCAATATTGAGATGTCTTCAAATATATTCGCACCAATTATTTTTCCAAATACCGAAATTTCATCGTTCGAAGAAATTTTTGAGGATGAAGATGTTAATAAGCTAGTATTTCCAAATAATGATATGGTCTATATTTTCAAAATGGGAGATCTTGCTGAGTCAAGTGTTATAGGCTCTTCGATACATGTGGTAAGAAGATACTTGCATATACCATCGGGTATGTATTCACTCATAAAATTTCTAGTTTGAAAAATTTATTATTCCATCTGACTCCAGTCTTGTGACCAGTTTTTGCCCAAAATTTTCCATTTTTTCACCCCAAATCACACCTGGAATCCCACCCCACCCACCCCACCTTCTCTTTATTGATCACGCCGTTAATTTAGGAAACTTTATGGCTGTGAAACAAATCCCCATCCCATTCAGTCAGAATCTAAGCGAAACAAAAGAAAAGCGTCTACGGAAACTAAACCTAGAAATTCATACTCACCGCGAAATCGCCAACTCACCTTATATCGTTGACTTCTATGGCCTTTGCATACACGACGGCTGTGCACTTGTATATATGGAACTTATGGACGCGTCTTTACATGGACTATTTACTACCTGCCATAATTCTGGAAAAAATATACCCGAAGATTTACTCGGGTACACTGCGGTTTCCATCCTCGAAGCATTGAAGGTGTGCAAATCGAATGGGATTATCCACCGAGATATCAAACCAGAAAATATTCTGATAAAAAAATCCGGAGAAATCAAGCTAGCTGATTTTGGAGAATCCCGGTTTGTGAGTGAATCACAAAAAGTCACTACAATTGGCGCTGGGACAATCCGCTACTGGCCTCCAGAACGATTATATACGGAGAGAACAAAATACGACATCCGATCGGATATCTGGAGCTTTGGGCTTACTCTAGCTGAGATGGCATATGGAAAATATCCGATAGTTCACGCAAATGGCTCCGATATTGATTTTCAAATAGTGGATTTTATAACATTGCAAAATCGAATTCTTGAGGCTAAGGCGGATGAGATTGTTAATAGATGTGTTAGGTCAAAATATTCAGAAGATTTGTGTGAATTTATCCAGCTGTGCTTGCAGAACTTGGAGAATAGGGCAAATGTGGAAGAACTAATAGAAACTGATCTTTATGAGAGGGTTCAAGCTAGAAATACCAAATGGATGGCCAAATTGATACTACAAGCATTAGTAAGAAGTAACGTGTTCAGGATCCAATTTCAGAAGGGATGAGGCATAGACACAAAGCATTGGAGGCGGCCTTCTTGGGTTCCCCTTGGATCCCTACCCCGGAGGATTCGATTTGGGGTTCCCTATCCCCTAGTTTTCTAATTATTCGTTTCGATAGTCTAATTATTCGATACTTTAAAATACGCGACCTATAACTTTTATATAGGGTGTCAAACTCGTCCATCTTGCTCATCAATATTACCCAAAAAATTTAGTACGAATATGATTTTACAAATGATCCAAATCTTTATGAAAACAAAGATGACGTTTTGGCTGAAAATAATTTTTACGAACCCGCAAAAAATACCAACCATCATTCCCCACCTACAAGTTCTGATATACCATCAATTTCATCAACTGCCAAAATAAAACCACAAGCTTATTCTAACGCAGAATTACAGTTGCCAACAAAGCGAGTTCGATCTCAATCATTATGGGTAACCTTACGGAATGCATAAAAAATAAATGCATAACGTACGGAATGCATAATTGTTTAAATGCATAATTTATTGAATGCATAACGTTTAAAATGCATAACGTACGGAATGCATAATTTATTGAATGCATAATTTATTGAATGCATAACATATAGAATGCATAATTTATTGAATGCATAACGTTTAAAATGCATAACGTACGGAATGCATAATTTATTGAATGCATAATTTATTGAATGCATAACATATAGAATGCATAATTTATTGAATGCATAACATATAGAATGCATAATTTATTGAATGCATAACATTTAAAATGCATAACGTACGGAATGCATAATTTATTGAATGCATAACATACAAAAAAACGGGAAAACTTGTAGCACTATTTCTCAGGAATCCAACGAGTGGTCGATCATGATGTCGAAAACTTCGAAGTGCTATAATTCGACGAATTTTAAAAAAATCGATGCATCATTTAGTTTCGACTAGATTTCCAATCTAGCGAAAAATTTTGTTCCTTCCACTAGCGAAAAAATTTTGCTTCCTTCACATCTAATCCATAGTAAACTTTGTTTCATGGCGGGGTTTAAAAAAGCAGGAGCGATGATCTAATGACTAAGTTTGAGGAAAGCTTTGGGTACAGCCTTTGTGTAATGCGGTGGCACGAAGAATAATCTTTATTCAACAACGTTTCGGAGTTTAACTCTTTCAGGTCTGTTTACGAGTCTCGTAAACAGACCTGAAGAAGGAGTTAAACTCCGAAACGTTGTTGAA
>JAQGBS010001493.1:0-15549 GCA_034698545.1 Acrobeloides obliquus
GACTTGCACAATACAACTTAGGAAAATATAATGAAGCTATAGCGGATTATACAAAGGCTATTGAATTGAATCCAACCAATGCAGATGCTTATATCAACAGAGGACTTGCACAATACAACTTAGGAAAATATAATGAAGCTATAGCGGATTCTACAAAGGCTATTGAATTGAATCCAACCAATGCAGATGCTTATTTCAACAGAGGACTTGCACAATACAACTTAGGAAAATATAATGAAGCTATAGCGGATTATACAAAGGCTATTGAATTGAATCCAACCTATGCAGATGCTTATTACGGCAGAGGATTTGCACAATACAAATTAGAAAAATATAACGAAGCTATAGCGGATTCTACAAAGGCTATTGAATTGGATCCAACCTATGCAAATGCTTATTACAACAGAGGAACTGCACAAAACGACTTAGGAAAATATAATGAAGCTATAGCGGATTATACAAAGGCTATTGAATTAAAACCGGGATTTGACTTAGCTATCAATAACAAAAAGAAATTGATGGATAAGATTGGAAAAAAGAAAAAAATGTTCTATTTTTTTGGAAAATAGAACATTGATTATAAAAACTAAAGAAATATATATACGTATCATACATGTTTTATAATAAATTTGTTTTTCAATATACAAGTCTATATTTTGATCAGCATGAAAGATCAATTTCGCTTTGAAAATCTAGGGTTCGACCCTCACCAGAGATCAACTTTTTTACACCTTTAAATTGATTGATTTTCGATTTACTACCATTTTGAATGCTCTTAACAAGATGTTGTTGCTATTTTTATAATTGGACTTTTCTTAGATAATCAACCAGAATTCAATATTTACACTTTTGTTGTATCAGATTTTCAATTTATGTTTAGGGCATCACGACTTTATCTAACCAAATTTGGCAAAAAATTCAAATTTTAGCAATATTTTAGGCCTTTAGCTTGGATGGAGGCAGTCGTTCCCTATTTTTGTATAAATTTTTTTCTAAACCTCGAATTTACCGTTTATAAGTTAAAAGTTAGATAAAGTTGTGATGCCAAATTTGTACGTATGAGCAATTTCATAATCAGCTTTTCATATAAAAAGCAACGTAAAATCCTTGTACAACTCTATATTTGGACCAAAATCCAAAAGGGCACCTCTAATTTTAGAGATTTCTAATTTTTAAACTATTTTATGATTTTCACAAGTCCAGAGGGGTTTTCATGAGTTGTGATTAAGACAAAAAAAAGTTAGATCTAGCTAATAAAAATGATTTGGAGTAATTTCGATTATTCCAACAGTTATGATTTTTAAAAGTAGCTTTAGAGTTCCTAAATGATCCCTGGAATCTAACTGCATAGTCAAAAATTTAATTTTTCATGAGGAAAAAGAACTATGCTATAATTATTCTCGTGTATAGATCTTCGGTGGCACAGTTCTTAGCTTTTATTATAACGCTTTTGCTTCGACATGGTATGAAGGAATACGCGACGCGTTCTTTTCTATCAAAAACTCTTATCCTACATATGAAGTTTGGGTAACCGGTTGGTCTTTGGGGGCCGCAACGGCCACAATGGGCGTCGCTTATCTATCCCAAATGGGTTGTGTACAACCGAATAATATTAAACTAATGAATTTTGGACCATCTCGACTCGGGCATGCAGATTTCGCTAATCGCTTTCCTAGTTTGGTTTCGTATGCTTACCGAGTTGTTCATAACAGAGATCATGTGCCTCATGCACCACCAACAGCTGCTGGATATCAGCACATTAAAAATGAGGTATACTTACGTGAGGCAAACATCATTATCGTCATACATGCACAAGCAGGGGGGGGGGGGGGTGCAAGTTGGTCAAATACGAATTGATCGCTCGATACGACGAATTGAGGGGATGCAGCCCCCCCCTTGTGCATGTATGATTATCGTGAATTCTTTAAGATATGGTACCCCAATGCCATGAAAGACGGTGATCCTTACATTGAATGTGACACGGATGAAAGTCTAAACTGCTCTGCTCAAATTCAACCTAGCCAATATATTCCAGGCAATCATGCTACATATTTTAACATTACTGGATATTGTCAACGTAGTCGATAGGATTGAAATGGATATACTAATTCAACACACACACATTTTCTATTTCTCTGTTCATTTAAAGGTACAGGCGCAGAATGGGCTCATTACAGCATACCTATACTTTTATGGTCAGAACCCTCTATTTTTATAACAACTTTTTTCAAAAAATTTTTCGTAGAAGTTGTCCCACATAACTAAAATTAATAGAATATCCCGGAATTTTGAAGAAATATTCCCGTGTTAACCTTTAAATTTGCGACAAAATTGCATCGGTGATTAGTCAACCTATCAATTCATTAGTTACAATGATCCAGAGTTTTCGTGTCAATACTCGCTCAAGTTTGAAATTTGAATTGAGAAAAGAGTAGAAGAATGTGTGCGAGTTTGCGTTATGATAATGTGGAAAATTTTGTTTGTTTGCTAAATTTACAATTTTTATTCTAATAAAATATTACAATAAATGCAACAAATATCAATTTGATAGATAGAAAAATCTTATAACACCCATTTTCGATATCTAAAAATTCTTTCTTCTAACAAGAGAAGTACACCAGTTGATGGTGCGATTTTCAACAAAAAAATCTTGCATATTATTGTAGAGTACCCCCTCAACTTGTCGGTAAAAATGGTGGAGTTGGCTGCCATTTCGCTAACCTATTGAAGCTACAAGGGGTTCATGTCAAAAAATGGTGTTTCCATTGAAATCAAGTGGATACAAAAAAAGTAGTGGTTCAAGAGCCAATTAAGAAAGTATAAAAAATCGATTTTTCTATTTGTTACACAAATTTTCATGAAAAAATAATATCACCATCGTGTTTTTCGCATAAAATTACTCCTAGACAAAATTTTTTTATCAATTTTGGACGATGCACAAAGTTTCGGCTACGAGCGGGATTGAACCCGGGTCTTCAGACTCGAAGTCTGTGATGCTATCCACTAGGCTATGCTTCCAGAAACTTGTGTACAGACTTTAGTGAAGTGGCAGCTAACTCCATCATTTTTACCGACAAATTGGGGGTACTCTACAATAATCTGCAGGATTTTTTTGAAAATCGCACCATCAACTGGTGCACTTCCCTTGTAAAAAAAGATTTAAAAAATCCACGTACAAACTGTATAATGAACCAAAAAGTTTGCACTACTTTCTCTCTTATTATCATACTCATATAGCAAATAAAAGTTTGTTGTTACCATCGTAACATTTTTTATAAGGTACGAGTTCGAAGTCAACACGGTGACATTTTCATCGGCCACGATTTTCAGGCTGCTATCTTGAGTAAGTTGAGAATCGACAATGGTGATAGAAAAAGTGGCATTTTCTGTAACATTTTTACCACGAAGATTTGGGTCCACTTCAACATCGTAGCGAAAAACTCCATTAAAATTTTTAGCATAGGATTTTATGGCTAAGGGATAATTCGGTGACATGATAAGCCCAGAGCCGGATTTGTCAACAATTTTGTGGCTTTCTAAAAGATTGTGTATAAAAAAAGTTTGGGCATTGAAGAGAAAAAATATACCACTATCCCCTTGACTAGCGCTAAAATGGACTGCCAGCTGACCCTGGCTAGGAATCATGAAAATTAGTCTTTCGGTAGGAATAAATGTATTGGACCAATCTTCAAAGTTATTTATGCTAAAATATGAAGTTTTTTGGAGAAGATAATAAAAATATCAATCTTGGGTATGTAAGAGACGAAAAAATTTCATTTTCGATTCAGAAGGAGGGTAATTACTTTCGCTCCCAACATTACTAGTGGCAGCATTAGACTCCAGATTTGAGGGGGGAGGCTAAACCAAGAACGTAGCTAGATGGAGGGGGGACCGGTTCAGTTAGGTTAGAGAGTTAACTCAAGGAGTATAAAAACTGCAGTAAATGATCGACACAGAAAAGACAAAGTTAAAAACCAACAACAACTGAAGAACTGGAATCTAAGAGTGATTTGTATGCATTTACGGAACAACGAGACAGTATAACTGTTCGTACAATTGTGGTTCGTACAAACTTTTCGTACAATTGTTCTGTACAATTAATTTTCGTACGAACATTTCTTGCAATTAATTTTCGTACATGTACTTTTCGTACAATTATTTTTCGTTAGTACAACGAAAAGTTCGTACGAAAAATCATTGTACGAAAAGTATGCTGTACGAAAAGTGTGCTGTACAAAATGTGATGTACGAAAGGTGAGAGTGTACGAAAAGTAGCGTACGAAAAGTACCGTGCGAAAAGTGTTTGCATAAAAAATAACTATACGAAAGGTCCATGCGAATCACAATTGTACGAAAAGTTATACTGCCAACAACATCAGCAAGAATTTGATAAATCTGATAACACAAAAGCTATTTACTCTGAAGAGTTGTGCGACAAACTATAAATACCAACTCGCGACGTGTCGCGCAACACAAAGAAGAGTTGCGCGGCAGATAAACGTCGCGCGACAACTATAAACGTCAACTCGTGTCGCGTGACACAAAAATACACTGTCACGTCGCAACTGAAGTATAAATCCCTGCTTTAGTAAAGGACTATAAGGACTGTAGGGAGGCTACAAACCGTCTAGCCCCACCTCCGCCACTACTAATGATTAAAGCACCGTCCTTTGTTCCAAGAGTCTGGCTACGCCACTAAGTGAACTATTTTTTTGAAATACCTAAATTTAAAAATCCCTTTATCTTTATCTTGCGCATTTTTTACAATGACGTCACTTTGACCCTAAAAATCAATTTTTTCATGGAAAGACTTACAATACCAATTTTACCTTGAAATTCAATTGTGTCAACAAAATCCCTGGCGGTAAGCCAAAATCGTTGGCATATAACACTTCCAACTGGCAATAATCGGCTATGGAATTTCCACTAGCAATGCCATTAACGACAGTGGTCAAAGTACTAGCAGCATAGACGTTATAGGCGTCTTTACAATTGGCTGCGTGGACTAAAAAACGGTGAGTGTCATGTTTTTTCATCATAAAATGAATTAAACCCTTTCATGACGAGATTCCAAAAAGTGGGTCGCGCATGACCAAATGGATATAGTCCGTTTCTGCCCATAATGAAAAAAAGTCTAGAGCGATGGCAAAGTGGTTCAAGAAGCCGACCGTCCGATCCGACAAGTTAAGCTACGTTGAGCCCGCAGGTTCGATCCCGCTAGGTCAAAACGTTATATTTTACAAGGATGGGGCAATTTGTTTCACCCTCTGAGCTAAAATCTTACTTTGTCGGATCCTAAAAAACAATTGGTGATCAGAAAATGGATCTATTTCATAGCTATCATTGGCTATTATAGTCAAAACTTTATTTTCTGAAGAAATCATAGGTAAGCAAGTAGATCTCGATGAACTCATCAATTCATATAGACTAAAAATGGAGAGGAAAAGTGGAGTGTGGGTGTTTTTAAATATTACTTTCCTTGGAAATTCTCCAGCTTCTCGCTGTCACTATCATAGACCAAATATCCTTGTAGCACAGTATTGTTGGGATCTCCAGTCAAAAACATATCCAATTTTCCAATTTGTGCCTCTACTGTTAGCGACACACTTTTAGACTTCCATTGAACATTCGACGAAAAATATGTTGGCGTGATACTTGTTAGATTAACTTTATGTGGTATAGGATTTAGAGTTGTAGTATCTAAAGAGTAGTAGTCGTAAAATTATGAGGTTATGAATTCCGTTTCCCACTGAACGCCAAAAAAAGTTGGCCACCCATAGCTTAGTGGCAAAGGAAGCCGTCTGTCCGATCTAGCAAGTTAAGCAATGTTGGGCTCGCAGCCTCGATCCCGCTAACTGTAAACATTTGCAACTTAATTTTCGAATATTCAAAAACTGTTATAATAGCTTAAAAGTACAGTGCTTGGAACCTCCAAAAACAAAATTTATTTTACCCTCAATTTTTAATACTACCGAGATATAGCGTTCGAAAGTTTCCTTGTTGTTATATGGCCTAAAATTGTTGCCTATCATTAATTGCTCGGATGGTGCAGGTGGAGCATTTAAGACTCCAAGTTTTGAATCTTGGGTTCGATCCCCGTTGGTGAAGATGTCTTTTTGCATTCTTCAATTCGACTCAAAATTTTTGCCTAGGGGTATTTTTATGCGAAAAATGCGAATTTGCTATTATTTTTGAATGCAAATTTAAAAAAAGGTGAAATTAAAGGATCAGTCTACTTTGAGGTCGTTCAGATATTACGTTATTACTTTTTTGGAGATTTAGACCCCCTCCTCACGTTATCAACCGTTATCATTTGGCACCCCCATGATAATGTTATCATAGAAAATTCAAAAAATCATTAGTTTTAGGCCTTAGGCCTAAGCCTAATGATTTTTTGAATTTTCTATGAAAACGTTATCATGTAAGGTGGGGTGCCAAATGATAATGGTTGATAACGTGGGGGGGGGGGAGAGGTCTAAAATCTCAAAAAAAGTGATAACTTAATATCTGGACGACCTCCAAGTAGACTAGTCCTTTAATTTCGCTCCCTAGATTATGATAAAAACTGTCTTACTTATATCACCATTTACATGATAAAATATTAAAATTAAACTAGTGAAGCAAAAATCTGGAGAAAAAATGGATTTTTTACTATGTAAAAAGGGGAAATTATATTTTACATCAAAATTATTCATGGAACGATGCGAAAAATGCACACACATATGCAATTGTTTTAAATGCTATTCTAAAGGCTCGTCGAGAGAATATTTGAGATAAGATGAAATGTCATGTCACACAACTCATTCCAAAGATCCTAAAGAAAAAGTATGATAAGAAATTCCGGAGCTACTACAAAGTGGCGCATGAATGTGTTCAAAAAGTCCTATTTATTCTGAAAGAGCATACCAGATAACCCTTTAGAAATAACAAAATTAGCTGCTATAACTCTAATCCTGAGGAGATAAACAATTTTAATAGATGGCAAAAAATTTAGCCGGTAAGGGGAATTGAACCCTGAACTATTAGATCATTGGCCTGCAACAAATCCACTAAGCCATCCCGCCTTTTGATTGAAGGGATCAATTTTTTACTTATATAGTAATGCATATTTTTTATCGTCTCAGGATTAGAGTTATAGCAGATAAGATTGTTATTTCTAAAGGGTTATCAGGTATGCTCTTTCAGAATATATAGGACTTTTCGAATAAATTCATGCGCCACTTTGTGCATGTTCCTTGTAAACAGATTTTTTCGATTTTTCAAAAAATTTTTAAAAATCACTTTGGTTCCTCTTTTTCGCGCCGATAGGCTTGAAAATTTAATTTTTGAAACCCTAGAGATAGTAAAAAACAGCAAAATTTTTGTGTGCACATTGCTTGTTTCTAAGTTGATGATGCTAAGAAAATTACGATTTTTTGTATTAAAAAATGTCAAATTTAGCACTTTTTGCTGAGGACTGTGTACATACCCTAGTGTCGCTTCAGCCTTACATATAATACGCTCATCTTATAAAAGAAAACATGCATATTTGAAAATCAACGCAACGGAAAAAGCTTATCAGCGCCTCATTTTTAGCAAGCGGATGCTATAGTCTAGTCGTTATCAGTGCACACATACCAATCTTGTTGTTTATTGCATGTTCGTGAATGCTAATTTTTTGTGAATTGTATGTATGGAAAATAAATCGACTCAATTGTTGTGTATACTAGTCATATTCACTATTCAGCCAGCATGTGGGTCAATAGGTGTATATCAAGATTTAGTTGACTTGGTTAGCAACAGTAAGTTTGGAGCTACTATATAATAGGGGATCGCCCACGAGAAAAATTTTCGAAATTTGTTTCTGGAAACAACCACTATAGGAAAAAAACATGCGGGGAAACCGAATTTGACATTTTGAAGCGAAAAAACGCTTCCTTGATTCAGGGAAGGCCTGTGTATTGAAGCGAAAAGTCAAAAAAATGCGATTTTGCCTAAAAACGACACCTTTTTGGGATAAAAATGTGCGGGGATTCCGAATTTGACATTTATAAAATTCTTCGGATTCAACAAAAGTTGCATATCGACGCGAAAATTCGAGAAAATCACATGCATTTATTTCGAAAATGGTAGCGATACAGAATTTACTGTCAAAGCAAAAAACTCCATTTTCATGAACCTTTTGAATATCAACAAAAATGGCAACTTTTCCGACCGGACTTGTCCCTTTTAATATTTATGATGATGATTTTAGTGCGGGATCGAACCTGAGGGCCCAACGTTGCTTAACTTGCCTAATCGGACGGGCGGCTTCCTTAGCCACTAGGCTATGGATGCCATAATCTCAGACAACTTTTCAGACACTTCATCCAATGGATCCTTTATTGATAAACACATTTGCCAATTGAATAACTTTAGCTACTATTTGAATATTTTCTTACTACTTTTTATTGTGATATATTTGACAGCTGAACGAATATCCATACGAAGACAAAGTACCATTTTTTAACAATCATAAGAATACACAATGTGTATAAAAAAACCAGAATTTTGGCGATTTTTTCATGTTTTTTCGAACCGAAAATTTTTTTTCAAAAATGACCCTATTAGCATAGGTTACCAAGGGGGGTACAGTACCCCCCTCACCACTTATTCTCGGACCTTCTGCCTTTATAGTCATTCATCCATCCATCATGAGGGTTCGTGTACCCTCCCCCCTCCAATTCATTCATCATATAAATTTTTGAAAATTTTATCATGTACCCCCTTGTACCCCCTGAAAGGCCATTCATCCATCTATCCTGAGGGTCCGGTGTATCCCCTACTGGTAAGCTATGCCTATTAGGGCTAATTTTATGCGGGGAATCGATTGCGCGCATTTTCAACGCTTGAAAACGCTTTCTGTGACCCTGAATCAGGTAATCGGAGTGTGTGTATTGAAGCGAAAATTGAAAATTTTTTGATTTTCTGGGGGTAAATTTATGCAGGGAATAGATTGCGCGCATTCCCGAAGCTTGAAAATACTTCCCTGATTCAGCGAATCGAGGTGTGTATATTGAAGCAATGGCCAATTTTTGCTATAATACGTCAATTTTTCTTTAATTCAGAATCAGAGAAGCGTTTTCAAACTTCGGAATCGTCCCCACATAAATTTACCCCCAGAAAATCATTTTCAAGTAGAAAATCTAAAAACTTTCGATTTTCGTTTCAATACACACACTCCGGTTCTCTGATTCAGGATCAGATAAATTTTTTCAAGCGTTGGAAATGCGCGCAATTGATTCCCCGCATAAAATTAGCCCTAAGAGGGTCATTTTTGAAAAAAAATTTTCGAGTCGAAAAAAACATGAAAAAATCGCCCAAATTTTGGCTTTTTTATACACCCTGTACATAAAACTGGAGATCGAGCTCGGGAGCACCTGTGACGCTCGGCATTCGGTAGTGATGCGGCGAAATCGAAATTTGGGGGTCGAAATAGAAACGAAATCGAGGTCGAGATCGAAAATATAAAAGATTTTTAGGAATTCTTGATTCACAACGTCAACACCTAGATTATTGTTGCGATGTGGAGCAGAATGCCGTTGACAGGCTTTTATTTCATCCAGTGAGTAGAAAAATTTATCTGTCTAATGAAGCTTTTTGATTTTAGAGAAAACTACAGCCACCAATTTATGAAGAGGCAGTCAACAATTTGAATACGCATCGAGCTAGCGATCGGAAAATTCGCTCCACGAGAAAACTTTCCCATGTGCAGCAAACTTCTGAGCAGTTGCCTCATCAAATCGACGACGTTAAGGAGGACTTTTAAAAACATATTCCAAATGTTCTTGTTTGATATAATCTTTTTAAACTATTTATGAAATTGGACAAAAGTTTTCAGATCCGACTGAGACTCGAACCCAGAACTCCTGGCTACCATCCAAGTGTACTACCATTGTGCTACCGAGAGCTACAATTGATGCCCGTAAATACTAGAAGGTATATTTTCCACTACTCACACTGTGATTAAAGTCCGTTTCCGCCGCCAATGGGAAAAAGTTTGGGAGCGATGACCAAGTGATCCAAAGCACCGCCCGTCCGATCTGGCAAGTTAAGCTACGTTGGGCCCGCAGGTTCGATCCCACTATGGCAAAATTTTGATTTTCAAAAAAACTTCTTTAAAAAAAATGAAGCAAAATTTTTTTGAATTTTTTGCTTCATTTTTTGTAAAAGAATTTTTTGAAAATAAAAATTTTGCCCTAGCGGGATCGAACATGCGGGCTCAACGTTGCTTAACTTGCCAGATCGGATGGGCGGCGCCTTGGTCCACTTGACCATCGCCCCGGACTTTTTCCCATTGGCGGCGATAACGGACTTTAATCACAGTATGAGTAGTGGAAAATACACCGCCAAGTATTTACCAATTAACGGGCATCAGTTGTAGGTCTCGTAGCACAATGGTAGTGCACTTGGATAGGATCCTGGTCCGGGTTCGAGTCCCGGTCGGGTCTGAAAATTTTTACCCAATTTCATATATCTGTATTTCCACGTTCTCGGTGTGGTAATAATCCGAGCTCTAAAAAAATTTCAAAAAATGGGAAACTATTTATTGTTAGAAAAATATTATGCAGAGTGAGTAAACAGTCATCTATATAATTAAAAAACGACTAAATTTGCATAAAAATTGGAAAAAATCGTATTTCCTGAGGGTTTGGAGTAATAAAAACATCAAATTCGTGTTTTTTGGGCTAAAAATACCCCCAGGGACTCCGATATGGACCAAAAAAATCAATTTTTTTCAAAAAATTTTTAACTATCAGAAAATGTTCGCCATATTCAAGAACGGTGGAAGATGTGGAAATTTCTACGAAAGAAGTCAAATAAAGGTGTTTTTGATCCTCTTGATTTCAATAGAAACGCTAACACTATTATTCGCCGGCATCCCTGCGTGGTCGTTATGTCCCCCGTCGGTGTCATAAAACGGAGGTTTGACTGTACTTGAAAATCTAACCGTTAAAAGTTATGAGCGAAACAAAATGTTCAAACGAGTTTGAACACTGAAACGAAGAGCTTGTGTACCCAGATTGTTTATTGACACGATTTAAAAAATCATTATAAAATTCAAAATCCTTGAACATTTGGGAAAAATAAATGCAGCATTGTTCATAACTCGGCGAGACGAATAAAATGACACCAAAATTATCGAATTCGAAAAATGTTTTGCGTTATTGAAACGAAATCTCTGATTCATAGTTTTCGTTTCAATAACCCAAAACATTGGTCAAATTCAATAATTTTGGTGTCATTTTATTCGTCTTGCCGAGTTATAAACAATGCTGTATTTATTTTTTCCTAAATGTTCAAGGATTTTGAATTTTATAATGATTTCTTAAATCATTTCAGTAAACAATCTGGGTACAAGCTCTTCGTTTCAATGTTCAAACTCGTTTGAAAAAATTTTTTTGCAAATTTGTTTCGCTCATAACTTTTTACGGTTAGACTTTCAAGTAGTACCGTAAAAGCAAAAAATGCTCCACATTTTGTGCTCTATCACATGACATTAACTCCGCAAAAGTGGACTGGTTCCTTTAACGAACAGATTTAACTGCTAATTACATATACGATTCTTGATAATTTTGCCAAAATTTATTGAAAACAGAATCGTAAAACAGGTCATACCCCTTAGTCTGATTCACCGCTGCACTATTAATTGTCGAATATATCAAGAAAAAGCTATGTAGGTGTTTTGCCAATCCCTTTGATCGACGACACTTTTTGAACTATATATATTGATTGACTTTCTATTTTTCTGGACCATTTCATTATTATTTTTATATTCAACAATGTTCAAATTGATACTCATAGTATTGACTTTTCTGTTCTCTTCTAGTTATTCTTTAAAATGCTATAGTAACATTGATTCTCGTGGAAATATACCACAGGGTAGATAGAAAAATTTTTGGAGCAAATTCCCCCTGGTTGCCGCAACTTTAACGTTGACTAAACTCGGCAAAAAATTTTTATCTTCATCCGGAAATTACCCATTTAGGGATAATTTTATGCGAAAAATCGATCGCACTCCTGAAACCTGAAAACCGTAGAAAAATGGTAAAAATTCGATTTTCTCGACAAATGAACAAATATCACTCCACCATGCATCCCTGCGTGGTCGTTTTTGGTGAGAAAATTAACAGGATTTTCCGCCAAAATACGACCACGCAGAGATGCCGGTGAGAAACTATAAAATCGTTGCTTTCATGCAACTTCACCGATCATTGTTCGATTAAAAATGGCTATCAATGATTCACAAGATTTCCGCTTGAACGATCTCTATGAGAAGATGCGACTTTTGGATGATTTCTCGAGAAAATCGAATTTTCACCATTTTTCTGCGGTTTTCAGGTTATGGAAGTGCGCGCAATCGATTTTTTGCATAAAATTACCCCTAAATGGGTAATTTCCGGAAGAAAATAAAAATTTTTGCCGATTTTAGTCCATATTAAGTGGCGGCAACCAAGGGAACTTGCTCCGAATTTTTAACACGGGAATACTCTTTTCCGGTTTGACTGTTTGGGACCATGCTTAACAACTTCTACAAAAATTTTTTTCAAAAAAGTGCTATGAGTACAAAAGAAAAATTCATGTTAAATTGTAAGCAAAATTAAAAACCCGCGTTTTATCGTGAGCTTGGCTCAGTGGTAGTGCTCCTGATTACGATTCCAATAGTACAGGGTTCGAATCCCACCTATGTCGAATTGATTTTGAAGCTGATTTATTTGGTACTCATAGCACTTTTTGAAAAAATTTTTGTGGAAGTTGTTAAGCATGGTCCAAAACACTCAAATAAACCGGAATTTTGAAAGAGTATTCCAGTGTTAATATATAAAAAATTAGTATAAAAAAGTTTAGGTGATGTAAAAGGAACCAACGGTAATTGCAACTCTCGTTACGATGTAGATTGGTGTATTAAAATTGTTGATTATTATTATGGAGATATTCTTAGGTAATTTTTTATCATCCTAAAAAGGAGGACAATAAATTTTTCGAACAGATTTTTAAATTTAGCCATTTTTGTTCATCATACAGGTGCTATGAGTATAAAAGACAAAATTCATGTTAAATTATAAGTAAAATTAAAAATCTGCATTTTATCGTGAGCTTGGCTCAATGGTAGTGCTTCCGACTTCGAGTCCAATAGTACAGGGTTTGAATCCCACCTACGTCGAATTGATTTTGAAGCTAATTTATTTGGTACTCATAGCACTTTTTTGAAAAAAAGTGTATGTGTATAAAAAATCGGAATTTGGGTGATTTTTTTATGTTTTTTCGACCCGAAAATTTTTTTTCAAAAATGACCCTATTAGGGCTAATTTTATGCGGAAAATCGATTGTGCGCATTTTCAACGCTTGAAAACGCTTATGAACTTGAATCAGGGAATCAGAGTGTGTATATTAAAGCGAAAACCGAAAATTTTTAGATTTTCGCTTCAATACACACACTCCTTAAATTTACTGTAAAAACAAAAAATTATGCCCTAAAGCACGATGCACCTTAAAAATAAAATAACGCAGACGATAAGATAAAATCATATAAAAAATTAATTTAGAGACTGCGCATATGATGAATACGTGATCGACTGGGGCGTTAGATACAACCCCGATCGTGTATGCCACCATTTTGGAAAAACTTGTGCCGACACAACTTATGCATATTTAAGTTCTATATATTACGCTAATCAACATCAACAAAAAGCTAGCCAACAGTCACAAAAAATTATGCGACACAATGGTACAGAAGTGTCAACGCAATCACTCTCTATCAATCTAACTGAATTTATTGAAAAGTTTGATAAAATCTCGAATGAAATCGTCCACCCAAAAAGTTTGTATTCATATGGACAAATTAAAGTGTGCTGTTGCAATGGTAACGGATGTAATTCTGCGGTTGTTGTAAAAATTTCATTTTCGATTCTGTTGCTATTAACCTCGTTTACTATGATTTTTTGTAACGTTTTTGTATCGAAAAAATAAATAAAATGTTTGATAGACTTGTTGTGAATCCATTATTAAAGGGGCATAACATTTATGGCGAGTTCTCGAAAAAAACGCGAAAAAAGTTTTTCTAAAAAGGACCTTTCTAGGCCTAATTTTATGCGGGGAATCGATTGCTACATTTTCGACACATGAAAACGACGTCTAGACATCGAAAATGGCAGTTTTTGATTCAAAAAACGAACTTTTTTCCCTGAATCAGAGTCAAGGAAGAGTTTTCACGCTTCGAAAATGCGCGCAATCTATTTTTCGCCTAGAAATTACTCTAAAAAGTCGGTTTTTAGAATAAAATCAGAAAAATTTTCGCGTCGAAACGCAGTTCTATCTTGATTTTCAGGGTCAAACTTAATTTTTCACGTTTAGAAAATGCGCGCAATCGATTTTTAGCCTAGAAATTTTGGCGCTAGGAACGAATGCACCGCACAAAAAAAAATTCTGCACGGATCTTCCGCACATGAATTTTCCGCACGGATCTACCTCACAGGATTTTCCGCACAAGGATCTTCTGCACATTTTTTGCATTGTAAAAGTTGCCTGAATTTCAATAAAATCGTGTTTATTAAAACGATTGGTAAAACATCTTTAAAAAATGTGAGAGAAAAATTAAAAAATGTGCGGAAGGTCCTTGTGCGGAAGATCCGTACGGAAGATCCGTGCAGAAGATCCTGTGCTGTCGTTTTTAAAAATCGTTTGTTAAAGGACCAGTCCAGTAGAAAAAAGTTGTCATTTTTTGTATATATTCGAAAAGTCCATGAGAAATGGAGCATTTTTTGTTTTTACATATTCTGAATCGTTAACATAAATTTTTTTTAAAGGAAGGGTAACATTTAGAGACTAATCTCGGTCGAAAATTTTTTTTTGCCAAAACAGCCTATTAGGGGTAAAATCATGCTACAAATCGACTGTGCACATTTCTGAAGCGTAAAAATGCTTCCTTGACCCTGATTCAGCGAAATAGATGTGTGTATTGAAGCGAAAATCGAAAAATTGTGAAATTTCTCCCTCAAAATCATATTTTTGGGGTAATTTCATGCGGGGAATCGATTGCGCGCATTCCCAAATCTTGAAAATGGTTCCTTGACCCTGATTCAGGGAAATAAGAATGTGTATTGAGTGTACTACTTTCAACATGTACTAATTTCCCTGAATCAGTGTCAGGAAAGCGTTTTCAAACCTCAGGAATGCGCGCAATCGATTCCCCACATGAAATTACCCCAAGAAATATGATTTTGAGGAAGAAATTTCAAATTTTTTCGATTTTCGCTTCAATACACACACCTATTTCCCTAAATCAGGGTCAAGGAAGCATTTTCACGGAATGCACGCAATCGATTTTTCGCATGGTTTTACCCACAATAGGTTTTTTTGTGGAAATAAATTTTTTCGAGATCCGGCTACAAAGTACACCTCCTTTAATACCATATAATGAATATAAAATGATCTATAGACCTCTAAAATTCATCAAAAAATAATAATCGACCATAGACTGTTTCGATTTTTTTATCATATACTTGAAGATCAAAAGGCTAACATTTTTTC